>RXON01003812.1:0-91266 GCA_009667805.1 Leptobrachium leishanense
GGAGGGAGCCGCATGTCCAGGGAGTCTGCAGTAGGATATGGTGGAGGTCACAAAAATGTCCCATACATATACACACACACCAGCTAAATCAAACGTACTGGGTGCCTTCGCCTCCATATTCATTAAATGTCTCCCCGAAATGCTGACACCTCCCACCCCTCTTCATTTACAGAGGCTCTCAGCTGGAAGTTACCGAAAACCCGGCCGGAGCTGCTCACAGCGATGCTACATGATGTTGAATTATACCCAAGACATGGAGGCGAGTATTATACTATTTCTTTCTTTACTTCACTGTCAGCAGCACAATAACAAAATATTTCAATAAAGTACTGTGACAGACCGCCTTGCACTCTGATTGTGTGCCTCTGTCAAACTCTAGCTTTCTCCAAGCTGGACCCCGACATCCAGGAATCTGAGCCCAAAACCTTCCTAAAATCACCAGGCACGACCAGTGTTTGAGAGTGAAAAACAAGACTATTTTAAAACATACAGCTAAGAACAGTTGAGGGACAATCCCCCTTCATGAATAAATCACAGATACTATCAACAGATTCAGGAAAGTCAAACACAGCGTGGCTAACACAGGGAGGGTGACTCACCAAATGACGGGTCAGCGCCGAGGTGCTCCACCCTCTAGGATCCGCAGTCCACCAATAGTATATACCAAAAATCAGCAGGCCACAACAGGAGCTTGACCATATAAAAATATTTATTGTGGAGTGGCCAGAGGGGTGCTGGATTCAAGTGACCCTTTACTTATCAAACTTCGGTCAATCTGTATACAGCAATACTCTTACATTGTTAAATATAGGGGAACTCTTAAGAAATACATTATTATAAACTTGACAAAATCAATTAAACACTCAAAACTAAACTCTTTATTAAGACCGAGGCTACAATGTGTCTATCTTAAAAATCCACATTGTTACGGATCCTGGTACCCCAGGTGTCCCTTTCCGCTGAACCCAGGAGATATTCGTACCAACACAGAGTAGACGACACAAACTGTGAGGAGTTCTTGCAGATTCAAAATCCAAATGGAGACTGATTTTTATTTTCACTTTAGAATAAGAAACACACACACACACATACACACACACACACACACACACACACAGGAAGGTACAGAAACAATGGAAACACGCCCAGCAGTGGAACAATGGCTGGAGTCAGATAACAATCATCTGAGTGACTTCTTGCTGGGGGAGGTGTGGGTTGATGGAAGCATATGAATACAAAGGAATCCATGATTTAGAGGGGGGGGGTGGAAGCAGACAAAAGGTTAGATTGCAAACTCTTGAGCAGGGTCCTCTCCTATTGTTCTGTGAGTGCAACTTGCATGCACATGTTATCCTGTCTTATCCATTGCACAGCGCTATGGAACTTGTTAGTACTTTATAACAACTTGTAACTGTAACATACTGAAACACACTTTGACAACAGCACAGCACATCACACAACACTCCACCCTATATACAGAGACAATAAAATGTAAGAAAAAATAAATACAAATAAACTTTGGGGCGGCCGTTCCATCACAATGCTCCCCCCTTGATCAGCACTCTGGCATACACAGCCAGACCCCGACAGGTTGGCTTGGGGAACGTACAGGCCTGCTCACAGTTAACGTTCAAGTTCAGTTTGTCGACTCAACCCATCAGCATTGCCGTTCAGCTTCCCGGGTCGATAGTGGATGGTGAAGTCAAAGGCTTGTAGGGCCAGGCTCCATCGCAATAGCCTGCCATTGTCTCCTGCACACGGTGAAGCCAGACCAATGGGTTGTGGTCGGTGAACAGGGAAAAGGTGCGGCCATAAAGGTAGGGCTGCAATTTCTTTAGGGCCCACACAACAGCGAGGCATTCCTTTTCGATGGCCGCATAACCGACTTCCTGTGGCAGTAACCTTCGTCTCAAAAAGACCACAGGGTGCTCTTGTCCATCTTCACCAACTTGGCTCAGTACAGCCCCCAGTCCAAATGTAGAAGCATCTGTATGAACAAGAAAACGTTTAGATGGATTAGGGGCAGATAGCAGAGGGGCATCAGTGAGAGCACTCTTTAGCCGTTTATTTATTTATTTATAAAGTATTTTACCAGGAAGGCTTCCTCGCACTCTGAGGCCCAGGCCACCTGATGGGGTAGGCTCTTTTTGTCAGATCAGTGAGGGGCTTTGCTATGCTGCTATAGTTGTGGACAAATTTCCTATAGTAGCCTGCCGTCCTGAGAAAAGCCATCACTTGGGTCTTAGTGCGGGGTATGGGCCAGTTGACTATTGCCTCAACAATTGCTGGCTCAGGACGCTGCTTTCTCCCACCCACCCGGTGGCCTAAGTATTGTACCTCTGCCATACCGATGTGACACTTTTATTTTCTTTAAAGTCAGCCCAGCTTGATGGATCCTGTCTAGTACAGTTTCTATGTTGAGGAGATGCTCCTCCCATGTCGCGCTGTAGATGGCAATGTCATCCAAGTAGGCACCGACAAAGCCTTGGAGGCCATCGAGTAATGGGTCCACCATCCTCTGAAAGGTGGCCAGGGCGTTCTTCATCCCAAAAGGCATTAACTTAAATTGGTACAGGCCAAACGGGGTGATGAACGCCGACTTGTGGATGGCATTGGACCCAGGGGGATCTGCCAGTATCCCTTACATAGGTCGATAGTGGTCAGATAATTACCCCTAGCTATCCGGTCCAACAGCTGATCTACTGGCGGCATGGGGTAGGCATTGGTTACAGTCTTCTCATTGAGTCTCCTGTAATCAACACAGAACTGGGTAGTCCCATCCCGCTTGGGTACTAGGACTACAGGGGAGGCCCAGGGGCTGTCTGAGCCCTCAATGACTCCCAGGCGGAGCATCTCCTGCAACTCCTTGAGCATCCCGTCTCTAACCGACTCAGGGATGCGAAAAGGAGGTTGCCCAAGGGGGGTCTGGCCTGTGTTTCTACCTTGTGCAGGGCTAGCTCTGTGTAGCCTGGCTCCCGGACAGGACTCCTTGTTTCCTGGCTAGCAGAGCCCGGGCTTGCTCTTTTTCCAGGTCGCCAAGCGCTTCTCCTAGCTGTACAGATTCCACCTTGTCTGAGGGGGTCCCTTCCCCAGGAGGTCGGATAAGGGAAGCCCTTCTAGATCTTCAGAGGCGGGGGCGCAGATGGCAACCACCTCCTCAGGCTGCTCATGTTAGGGCTTCAGCATGTTCACATGGAACATGCGTCTGACCCTCTCATCAGTGCACAGAACCACAATGTATGTCATGTCGTTCTTTTGTTCTACTACTCGATAGGGACCTTGCCAAGCTGCCTGCAGTTTGTTTTGCCTCGTAGGATCCAGCACTAGGACTTTTTGTCCCACCTGGAAGCTACGGTCTCGGGCCCCCCTATCATACCTGGCGTGCTGGCACTGCTGAGCTGATAGCTCCCCCATTCTGTCCCTCAGCTCCAGGACGAACTGCAGAATAGGGGTCCCTTCTGCACTCTTTTCCCATTCCCAGTATTCCGTAACCAGGTCAAGGGGCCCCCTCACCCTCCGTACAGTAATTCAAAGGGGGAGAACCCAGTGGATTCTTGGGGCACCTCCCGGTAGGCAAACAGAAGGTGCAGCAGGAACTTCTCCCAATTTTTGCACTTGGTGATAAATGTAGCCAGAAGTTGTTTCAGGGTGCCATTGAATCGCTCGCATAACCCATTGGTTTGTGGGTGATAAGGGGAACTCCTAATCGACTTTATGCCAAACAGCCTCCACAACTGGGTGGTAACTTCTGCGGTAAACTGGGTGCCCTGGTCCGAGAGTATCTCCTGGGGGAATCCCACCATGGAGAACACTCCGACCAAAGCATCCGCCACCGTTTCGGCCCAGATGTTGGACAACGCAACCGCTTCGGGGTACCGGGTGGCATAATCCGCCACTGTCAAAATGTACTTCTTCCCCGATGGGCTGGGCTTGGCCAGGGGCCCTATGATATCAATGGCGACCCAGCTAAAGGGCTCCTCCACAATGGGGAGGGAGTGTAGCTTCGCTCTGGTGTGGTCTCCCCTCTTCCCCACACGCTGACAGCTATCGCACATCTGGCAGTACTGTCAAATGTCCTTGGATACCCCTGGCCAGAAAAAGTTTTGGGTGAGCCGGTGTCTAGTGCAGCTGACCCCAAGGTGTCTGGCCAAGGGTATGTCATGGGCAATCCTCAGTAACTCTTGTCTATATTTCTGGGGCACTATGAGCTGCTGGGTGACAGTGGGGCTGGACCCTGAATCTCTCTGGTACCCGATATAACAGCCCCTTTTCCCAACTAAACCATTCCCCCTCTAACCCCCCTCATCCCTCCTCTGCCCTACTCCTTTAAACCTCTAAGGAGGGGTCCTCTCTCACCTCCCGAAGTCAGTGGGGGCATCCCAGGGAAGGGTACTAGCGACTCGGGTGGGCGCAGGGCTGTTGCTCCTTGCCTGAGCCTCGTTGGGGTGCGAGTCAACCCTTGCAGCATGGCTCTGACCTCTTGTGGTCACTGGGCAGGTTTCCACGGCAAGACAAAGGAAAAAGCTGATGTGAGCTGGCCCAGATCGTTGCCCAGTAGTACATCCGCTGGTAGGTCTCTCATCAAACATCCACCATGCCTGCTCCAGTGCCCCAGTTCAGGCGCACCTGGGCTGTGGGTAGTCTGTGCACTGCTCCTGCAGCCCAGACTGCAACTGCCCCATTGGTTTTGTCAGCATCCCGGGCCAGATGGTGTTTTACCAGGGCGATGGTGGCTCCGGTGTCTCGAAGACCATGGGCTGGTTGGTTACCCGTTAATCCACACTGGCTGTTGGTGTTGGCAGTTGTCCTCTGCGGCGGCCTGAACAGGGTTCACTTCGTGTAGGGTGGCCCAATTTTCTTCACCTCCTGTAGATACTTCAAAAGTGGGGTGGTATTCGGCCACTTTGTGGCAACAATAAACTGCGGCTCAAGGCTGTGGAGAGGGGCCGGGTCGAGCCCCGAGAAGGTGCTGGTTACCCATGGTACATTGTCTCCTCACGTGTTCCAGTTGGTTGCAAGCATAGCACCGAACCCCAGATCTGGGATTCGAATGGGACCCCAATGAGAGCGGCTCACCTCCCAATTTTTGGTTGTCCGGTGGCCCCACTGGGCATGGGAGGCGGACGGGGTTGGAGCTTCAGAGTCTGTGGTTGGTGCCTCCTGGAATCCTGGTGCTCATCTGCTAGGAGGGCAGCTTCTGAGATTGTGAGGTGCCATCGGTCTCGGACCCATTTCTGGGTTTCTGCTGGGATGCCATTGTAAAATTGTTCCAGCAGCAGTAACTGCATTACATCCTCTCTCGAGTCAGCCTGGCACCCTTGTATCCATTGTAATGCCTCTCGGGGCAGTTTGTAAGCCCATTCCACATGGGTATCTTTCTCAGTCTTTTTTTAAGTCTCGGAAATGCCTGCAATATGCCTCTGGCGTAAGCGCATACCTGGCCAGTAGGACTTCCCTGACTCGGTCGTAGTTGCGTGTGTCCACATCTAAAACAGTTCTGTAGGCACCCGCTGCGCGACCAGAGTGTTTGCTGGCCAGTATGGGAACCCAGTCTCTTGGATCAATCTCTTGCAGATTACATTGCCTTTCAAAATCCTGCAGGGACCCATCGATGTCGACACTCACCTCTAATCCCGCGGCGAGAACAGCAGCTCCATCCGCTCCTTCTGGCCGCTGGGAGCAGAGAGAGACTGGGGGGAAAAAAGTCCCCGGTCTCCCTCTGCAAATCACTACACCGACCTGCCGGATCTCACGAGGTGATATCCTGCAGGTCATGTGACCGGCAGCGGAAACCTCAATGGAGTCCTATGGAGGGGATGCTCGAGGCGACGCTTATCACTGCCTCTAGCATCCCAAGGCTTAGCGCCATGATTTATTGGTCAGGCTGCTGGATTAGCACCTGCACTGTATTATCGTGCTAAAACGGGGATGCTAAGGAGAAACCTGCAGGCTCGTATTATCTGCAGGCGCTCATATCTGCGGGCGCTCATATCTGCAGGCGCCCATTATCTGCAGGTGCACATTTTCTGAAGGCGCACATTATCTGCAGGTGCTCATTATCTGCAGGTGCTCATTATCTGCAGGCGCCCATTATCTGCAGGTGCACATGATCTGCAGGTGCACATGATCTGCAGGTGCACATTATCTGCAGGCGCACATTATCTGCAGGCGCTCATTATCTGCAGGCGCACATTATCTGCAGGCGCACATTATCTGCAGGCACTCATTATCTGCGGGCGCTCATTATCTGCGGGCACGCATTATCTGCAGGTGCACATTATCTGCTGGCGCACATATCTGCGGGCGCTCATTATCTGCGGGGCGCATATCTGCGGTGCATATTGCTGGTGGCACCATTATCTGCGGGCGCCCATTATCTGCGGGGTTATTGTGCGCTCATTATCTGCAGGCGCCCATTATCTGCGGTGCCATTATCTGTGCAGGTGTCATTAATTGCAGGCGCCCATTATCTGCTTGGTCTGCCCGCTCATTATCTGCGGTGCGTGGTCCATATCTCTGCAGGCGCTCATTATCTGCTGTGCCTCATTATCTGCTGGCGCTCATTGGTGAGTCTGGCCATGGGGTGCACACATTATTATCTGCAGGCACGCATTATCTGCAGGTGCACATTATCTGCAGGCGCTCATTATCTGCGGTCGCTCATATCTGCAGGCGCCCATGTATCATGTTTCGTGGCCGCATTATCTGCGGGTGTCACTTCCATTATCTTGTGGGGGGTTATCTCGCATTATCTGCGGCGGGTGTCCATTATCTGCTGGCGCTCATTATCTGCTGGGTGCGCATTATCTGCAGGCACGCATTATCTGCAGGCGCTCATTATCTGCAGGCGCTCATTATCGGGCGGTGGGCGCTCATTATCTGCAGGCGGCCATCATTATCTGTGGCGCTCATATATGTGCGGCGCTCCATTATCTGCGGGCCCCTTATATCTGCAGGTGTCCATTATCTGCAGGCGCTCATTTATGCGTGCGCATTATCTGCGCGCTCATTATCTCTGGCAGGCGCTCCATTATCTGCAGGAGCCTCATTATCTGCGGGCGCTCATTATCTGCAGGCGCTCATTGCTGCGGGCGCCCATTATCTGCTAGCTGGCATGCGCTCATTATCTGCGGGCGCTCATTATCTGCAGGCGCCATTATCTGGCGCTCATTATCTGCGGTCATTTATGGCGCGCTCATTATCTGCAGGCACGCATTATCTGCAGGTGCACATTATCTGCAGGCGCTCATATCTGCGGGCGCTCATTATCTGCAGGCGCCCATTATCTGCGGGTGCCCATTATCTGTGGGTGCCCATTATCTGCGGGTGCCCATTATCTGCAGGTGTCCATTATCTGCAGGCGCTCATTATCTGCGGGCGCTCATTATCTGCAGGCGCTCATTATCTGCAAGCCCTCATTATCTGTGGGCGCTCATTATCTGCAGGCGCTCATCTGCGGGCGCCCATTATCTGCGGGCGCTCATTATCTGCGGGCGCTCATTATCTGTGGGCGCTCATTATCTGCGGGCGCTCATTATCTGCGGGCGCTCATTATCTGCGGGCACGCATTATCTGCAGGTGCACATTATCTGCAGGCGCTCATATCTGCGGGCGCTCATTATCTGCAGGCGCCCATTATCTGCGGGTGCCCATTATCTGTGGGTGCCCATTATCTGCGGGTGTCCATTATCTGCAGGCGCTCATTATCTGCGGGCGCTCATTATCTGCAGGTGCACATTATCTGTGGGTGTCCATTATCTGCGGGTGCCCATTATCTGCGGGTGCCCATTATCTGCAGGCGCTCATTATCTGCGGGCGCTCATTATCTGTGGGCGCTCATTATCTGCGGGCACGCATTATCTGTGGGCGCTCATTATCTGCAGGCGCTCATTATCTGTGGGCGCTCATTATCTGCGGGCGCCCATTATCTGCAGGCACACATTACCTACAGGCGAGCATTATCTGCAGGCTCTCATTATATGCAGGCGCGCATTATATGCAGGCGCGCATTATATGCGGGCGAGCATTATCTGCAGCCGCGCATTATCTGCAGGCGCGCATTATCTACAGGCTCTCATTATCTGCAGACACGCATTATCTGCGGGCGTCCATTATCTGCAGGTGCGCATTATTTGCAGGCACACATTATCTGCAGGCGCGCATTATCTGCAGGTGAGCATTATCTGCAGGCGCGCATTATCTGCAGGTGAGCATTATCTGCAGGTGCGCATTATCCACCTCAGCGTCCCAGTTTTAGCGTGACGATTGTAATAGGGCCCCTACTTTCTGTCCAGTTCTCAGTCTCTCTGAATATGAACATGTCACGTCTCTATATCGACTTTCGACTGATTATTTTTATCTCTTGCGATCTCTTCCACCACTCTGGCGAGAGATTAAATGTCGGAGGCTGGAATAAATATCTCTATTCTCGGAGCTCGTTCTGCTAGAAGCTCGGCAGCTTCCGCGGGTTTCTCTCAAGGCTGTCAACTGAAAGATTTAATGAAAACCACGAACTGGTCAAATGAATCGATATTTAGAGAATTTTAAGCCAATTTCCCAGGTTTCTCATTCTTTTATGTCTTAAGCTTTCAATCAGCATAATACTCGCCTCCGTGTCTTAGGTATAATTCCCAGATTCCCCTATACTCCCTGACGGGGAATCCATATTATAATGAAGACACAGGGGTGAGTATTATCCCGCCCGTTAATATGTAAGTTTTGCTTCTTATTAGAAGTTTAAGACCTTTCTTTTCATATTAACCTGATCACTAACACCGAGATTCCTGGCCTTGTTTTTCTTCTTTTCCAGGTTTCGAGTTTTGGTTTTCGTCGTGATTCTGTTGACATGTTTCCTGTGAATTTATGGCTCAAGTTCATCGAATCAAAGAAAGATGATAACGCAGCTCACTCGCCTATATACCTGCTGGACACACCTGATTGGTTATGAGACATTCTACCTAGCTGCCCATTGGATATGTTACATATTGATTGTTTTGTAATTTCAATGTACTTTATTGAAATGTTTATTGTTATTTTTGCTGCTGACGGTTCAGTAAAGAAGGAAATGGCTTCAACTTCAACATTTACAGTATATGAACATCTCTAGACCTGTACCTGACAGACAGAATGGACTCCATGGTAACCCTCATGCGCACACGGTCACCCTCCTCCCTGTCACTCACGCATGCAGTCACCCTCCCTTTAACATGCGCACACGGTCACCCTCCTCTCTGTCACTCACGCATGCAGTCACCCTCCCTTTAACATGCGCACACGGTCACCCTCCTCCCTGTCACTCACGCATGCAGTCACCCTCCCTTTAACATGCGCACACTGTCACCCTCCTCCCTGTCACACACGCATGCAGTCACCCTCCCTTTAACATGCGCACACTGTCACCCTCCTCCCTGTCACTCACGCATGCAGTCACCCTCCCTTTAACATGCGCACACTGTCACCCTCCTCCCTGTCACACACGCACTGTCACCATTCACCCACCTTGCCACACACGCAGTGGCGTCACTAGGGTTGGTGTCACCCGGTGCGGTAACTCATGGTGTCACCCCCCCCCAGTTTTACGTTTTTTATTTTTTTTAACTACTCTTACTCAAAGCAGTAACTCCCATTTAACACTGAAAGCTCATAATACACGGCGCACATTACTGTGAGGTTTATTGCTGTGCAGCTCTCTCATATACTCACACACAAATTTTGGTGAACCGCCAGCAAGTACGGTGCCTGTTCGACGGCAGTGAAAGTCCCCATAGAGAAGTAATGGTAAATCTGTTCAGAGACCTCGAATAGCAGAGAAATGTCCCGATGTTCAGTGGTTTCATTAGACAGGTTTATTCAGGCGAACACCATCAGGGCGATTCAGAGAGAGGTGAAAACCTTGAGAATTGCCAGGAGAATGAACAATCTAGACCAAATAGCCAATTTAGAAAGTGAGATAAATGGGAGAATTTTTCTGGTTTGACTATTTTGCCCTAGAATTTTCAATTCTACAGTCATTCTCAAGGTTTTCACCTCTCTCTGAATAACCCTGCATAGGCTTCAATGTTAAAAATATTCCCGTTTTTACCCAATATCTAATAAAACGTTTATTCCATTAATCTGTAGTAAAAAGTCTCTTTATTTGTTGATTTATTTTTCTTAGTATCTAATAGGCATTTTTAAAAGAAAATTTAATTTTTATTTCTTTCTAATAGTGTTTTTTTTTCTGTAACAGCCCTTTTTATTATCATTCAGAGGATCTTATATGTTAATTCCAGACCTTTTCGTTCAGTAGTTTTTTTTAAAACAGCTGGTGACGGGTTCGCGGTGGCATTCGGTGGCTGATTCCCTGCACTTCAGGGACCCTGCGGTGAATTCACCGGGGAAATTTGATTCGCCAAAGTGCCTGCGTCATTTCGGTGCTCTGTGAATAACCCCTTTAGGCTAGGGTTAAACAAAAGCATTTTTACACGCGAACGTAAAAAAGTTCATCCGAAAGCATTGACGTATTTTTTCACGGAATTCGCAAAAATGGTCATACGATGCGCATTTTCGTGCGTGATTTTTTACGGATCCAAACCAGGAAACTTTGGGTGTCTGGACATAATGTTGGCCGGACACGAGCAGGGTCTGACATCTCCTAATCACGCACACACGCCGCTATGCGGCCGCAGCGCACTCTGTACGTCCATACTAGCGGTTCTGCGTTCTCGAAAAAATGCGTTCATTTTCCACTTGCGTTGCGCGGCCGGACGTTCGTGCGACCGTACATCGTATATTGGCTGTCATTGCCCGTCATTTGCTGCTAGTGCGGCCATGATTAAGTGCGCCAGAACGCACGTTAAAAGTGCGCTGGTCTGACCCCAGCCTTAGTGATGATTTTTTTGCTGCCCCCTGGAAAGTGCCAGCCTATTCCTTGCCTACCAAGGACATACTTGAAAATGAGAGAAATCTCAATGTATCCTTCCTGGTAAAATAGTTTTGTGTAAATTTTTTTTTAAAAATAATAATTTTTTAGGGTGTCACCCTAGAGGGTGGTGTCACCCGGTGCGGGCCGCACCCCCGCCCCCCCAGCGACGCTAGTGCACACAGGCACACTGTCACCCTCCACCAGGCCCAGACTGGCCGCTAGCTTCCCTTGCCAGTCGGCTGGCCGACATAGCCAGCTGCCCAGCAAGGCAGCCTAGGCTGTCTGAAGAGGGCAGCCGGCCGGCCATCCAGTGATCCTTATGGCCCTCCACATTAAAAATGCCTCCCCGCCGCTCAGTGGCACCAGCAGCTTTACATCTCCGGCCTCAAGACATCCTCCTCGTCGCCACCAGGTGAGCACATCTGAGGCACTGGGAGGAAGTGATCATATAACATCACTTCCTCCCAGCGCTTCATCACCCTGCAGATCTGCACGAGGATGATGCCGCGTTGGCTCCCAGGACTCAGCCAGCCCGCAGGTTCAGGGGGGGGGGGGGTGCACGCAATGAAATGATAAAAGAGGGACAATGAAATGAAAAGAGGGGAGAACAATGTAAAGAGGGGGTACAATGTAAACAGGGGGAAGCAATGTAAAGAAGGGGTGCAATGTAAAGAGGGGGAAGCAATGTAAAGAAGGGGTGCAATGTAAAGAGGAGGAAGCAATGTAAAGAGGGGGTGCAATGTAAAGAGGGGGAAGCAATGTAAAGAGGGGGTGCAATGTAAAGAGGGGGTGCAATGTCAAGAGGGGGTGCAATGAAATGAAAAAGAAGGACGATGAAATATAAAGGGGGTGTGCAATGAAATTAGGGGGTGTGAAGAAATGAGGGGGAGAAATTAGGGGAGAATGCAATGAAAAGTGGAGGTTGTTTGAGTTTTATTGCTGTGGAGCTCTGTGACGCCCTCATAAACACCGCACATTACTGTTGAACTCTGTGACACCCCCATAATGTGCAGTGTTGTATGGGTGTCACAGAGCTCCACAGCAATACACCTTAGTGATGTGCGCTGTGTATGAGCCTATCACAGAGCTCCACAGCAATAAAACTCACAGTAATATGCGGTGTGTATGAGCGTATCACAGAGCTCCACAGCAATAAAACTCACAGTAATATGCGGTGTGTATGAGCGTATCACAGAGCTCCACAGCAATAAAACTCACAGTAATATGCGGTGTGTATGAACATATCACAGAGCTCCACAGCAATAAAACTCACAGTAATATGCGGTGTGTATGAGTGTATCACAGAGCTCCACAGCAATAAAACTCATAGTAATGTGCAGTGTGTATGAGCGTATCACAGAGCTCCACAGCAATAAAACTCATAGTAATGTGCAGGGTGTATGAGTGTATCACAGAGCTCCACAGCAATAAAACTCACAGTAATATGCGGTGTGTATGAACGTATCACAGAGCTCCACAGCAATAAAACTCACAGTAATATGCGGTGTGTATGAGTGTATCACAGAGCTCCACAGCAATAAAACTCACAGTAATATGCGGTGTGTATGAGCGTATCACAGAGCTCCACAGCAATAAAACTCATAGTAATGTGCAGGGTGTATGAGCGTATCACAGAGCTCCACAGTAATAAAACTCACAGTAATGTGCAGTGTGTATGAGTGTATCACAGAGCTCCACAGCAATAAAACTCACAGTAATATGCGGTGTGTATGAGCGTATCACAGAGCTCCACAGCAATAAAACTCACAGTAATATGCGTTGTGTATGAGCGTATCACAGAGCTCCACAGCAATAAAACTCACAGTAATGTGCAGTGTGTATGAGCGTATCACAGAGCTCCACAGCAATAAAACTCATAGTAATGTGCAGGGTGTATGAGTGTATCACAGAGCTCCACAGCAATAAAACTCACAGTAATGTGCAGGGTGTATGAGTGTATCACAGAGCTCCACAGCAATAAAACTCACAGTAATGTGCGGTGTGTATGAGCGTATCACAGAGCTCCACAGCAATAAAACTCACAGTAATGTGCAGTGTGTATGAGCGTATCACAGAGCTCCACAGCAATAAAACTCACAGTAATGTGCAGTGTGTATGAGCGTATCACAGAGCTCCACAGCAATAAAACTCATAGTAATGTGCAGGGTGTATGAGTGTATCACAGAGCTCCACAGCAATAAAACTCACAGTAATGTGCGGTGTGTATGAGCGTATCACAGAGCTCCACAGCAATAAAACTCACAGTAATGTGCAGTGTGTATGAGCGTATCACAGAGCTCCACAGCAATAAAACTCATAGTAATGTGCGTTGTGTATGAGCGTATCACAGAGCTCCACAGCAATAAAACTCACAGTAATGTGCAGTGTGTATGAGCGTATCACAGAGCTCCACAGCAATAAAACTCACAGTAATGTGCAGGGTGTATGAGTGTATCACAGAGCTCCACAGCAATAAAACTCACAGTAATGTGCGGTGTGTATGAGCGTATCACAGAGCTCCACAGCAATAAAACTCACAGTAATGTGCAGTGTGTATGAGCGTATCACAGAGCTCCACAGCAATAAAACTCATAGTAATGTGCAGTGTGTATGAGCGTATCACAGAGCTCCACAGCAATAAAACTCACAGTAATGTGCGGGGTGTATGAGCGTATCACAGAGCTCCACAGCAATAAAACTCACAGTAATGTGCAGTGTGTATGAGCGTATCACAGAGCTCCACAGCAATAAAACTCACAGTAATGTGCGGTGTGTATGAGCGTATCACAGAGCTCCACAGCAATAAAACTCACAGTAATGTGCGGTGTGTATGAGCGTATCACAGAGCTCCACAGCAATAAAACTCACAGTAATGTGCAGTGTGTATGAGCGTATCACAGAGCTCCACAGCAATAAAACTCACAGTAATGTGCGGTGTGTATGAGCGTATCACAGAGCTCCACAGCAATAAAACTCACAGTAATGTGCGGTGTGTATGAGCGTATCACAGAGCTCCACAGCAATAAAGCTCACAGTAATGTGCAGTTTGTAGAAAAAAAAGTGGGCTGCTCAGTCCAAAATGCCCGGGCCTATATTTTGTACCAGTCTGGGCCTGCTCTCCACCCTCCCGCCACACGCGCATGCTGTCACCCTCCTATCACTCACGCATGCGGTCACCCTCCTTTCTGTCACACACGCACACTGTCACACTCCTCAATGTCAGACACATAAAACGTGTCACTTTGGATGATGATCCTTTCATATCATATCGCCGTGTACCGGGAGGAGCACGAGCATTCAATCTCATCACGCGCAGAATCGATCATCGGGGGGGGGGGGGTCGCTCTCGAGGTTTTTGTAGAACATGAATCAGACCTGAGAATCACTTACTTTGGAAGGAGTTTTCCAGAAGAACTTGCTTTGCCTAAAAAAGGAAACAGGAAAGATGGGAGGGTAATAAGGTAAAGTGTGCAGGCAGTGTGGAGGCAGGCGGTGCGTACGTACACCTCCACACTCTATGCAGGTATCCATATACAAAGCACCTGCAGCATCTGACATCAGGACACGTGGACGCGGCTGCACGATTCCACTCATTATATGAAAGGTGACTCTATACATCCATTTCTAGCACAGAGGGCCCTGCGCAGAGGAGCTTACAATCTAGAAATCAGCAGCAACAAGAGGTGCAGAGGACACTGCGCAGAGGAGCTTACAATCTAGAAATGAGCAGCAACAAGAGGTGCAGAGGAACCTGCGCAGAGGAGCTTACAATCTAGAAATCAGCAGCAACAAGAGGTGCAGAGGACCCTGCGCAGAGGAGCTTACAATCTAGAAATGAGCAGCAACAAGAGGTGCAGAGGACCCTGCGCAGAGGAGCTTACAATCTAGAAATCAGCAGCAACAAGAGGTGCAGAGGACCCTGCGCAGAGGAGCTTACAATCTAGAAATGAGCAGCAACAAGAGGTGCAGAGGAACCTGCGCAGAGGAGCTTACAATCTAGAAATCAGCAGCAACAAGAGGTGCAGAGGACCCTGCGCAGAGGAGCTTACAATCTAGAAATCAGCAGCAACAAGAGGTGCAGAGGACCCTGCGCAGAGGAGCTTACAATCTAGAAATCAGCAGCAACAAGAGGTGCAGAGGACACTGCGCAGAGGAGCTTACAATCTAGAAATCAGCAGCAACAAGAGGTGCAGAGGACACTGCGCAGAGGAGCTTACAATCTAGAAATCAGCAGCAACAAGAGGTGCAGAGGACCCTGCGCAGAGGAGCTTACAATCTAGAAATCAGCAGCAACAAGAGGTGCAGAGGACCCTGCGCAGAGGAGCTTACAATCTAGAAATCAGCAGCAACAAGAGGTGCAGAGGAACCTGCGCAGAGGAGCTTACAATCTAGAAATCAGCAAGCAACAAGAGGTGCAGAGGACCCTGCGCAGAGGAGCTTACAATCTAGAAATCAGCAGCAACAAGAGGTGCAGAGGACCCTGCGCAGAGGAGCTTACAATCTAGAAATCAGCAGCAACAAGAGGTGCAGAGGACACTGCGCAGAGGAGCTTACAATCTAGAAATCAGCAGCAACAAGAGGTGCAGAGGACCCTGCGCAGAGGAGCTTACAATCTAGAAATCAGCAGCAACAAGAGGTGCAGAGGACACTGCGCAGAGGAGCTTACAATCTAGAAATCAGCAGCAACAAGAGGTGCAGAGGACACTGCGCAGAGGAGCTTACAATCTAGAAATCAGCAGCAACAAGAGGTGCAGAGGACCCTGCGCAGAGGAGCTTACAATCTAGAAATCAGCAGCAACAAGAGGTGCAGAGGACCCTGCGCAGAGGAGCTTACAATCTAGAAATCAGCAGCAACAAGAGGTGCAGAGGACCCTGCGCAGAGGAGCTTACAATCTAGAAATCAGCAGCAACAAGAGGTGCAGAGGAGCCTGCGCAGAGGAGCTTACAATCTAGAAATCAGCAGCAACAAGAGGTGCAGAGGAGCTTACAATCTAGAAATCAGCAGCAACAAGAGGTGCAGAGGACCCTGCGCAGAGGAGCTTACAATCTAGAAATGAGCAGCAACAAGAGGTGCAGAGGACCCTGCGCAGAGGAGCTTACAATCTAGAAATCAGCAGCAACAAGAGGTGCAGAGGACCCTGCGCAGAGGAGCTTACAATCTAGAAATCAGCAGCAACAAGAGGTGCAGAGGAGCCTGCGCAGAGGAGCTTACAATCTAGAAATCAGCAGAAACAAGAGGTGCAGAGGACCCTGCGCAGAGGAGCTTACAATCTAGAAATCAGCAGCAACAAGAGGTGCAGAGGAGCTTACAATCTAGAAATCAGCAGCAACAAGAGGTGCAGAGGAGCCTGCGCAGAGGAGCTTACAATCTAGAAATCAGCAGCAACAAGAGGTGCAGAGGAGCTTACAATCTAGAAATCAGCAGCAACAAGAGGTGCAGAGGACCCTGCGCAGAGGAGCTTACAATCTAGAAATCAGCAGCAACAAGAGGTGCAGAGGAACCTGCGCAGAGGAGCTTACAATCTAGAAATCAGCAGCAACAAGAGGTGCAGAGGACCCTGCGCAGAGGAGCTTACAATCTAGAAATCAGCAGCAACAAGAGGTGCAGAGGACCCTGCGCAGAGGAGCTTACAATCTAGAAATGAGCAGCAACAAGAGGTGCAGAGGAGCCTGCGCAGAGGAGCTTACAATCTAGAAATCAGCAGCAACAAGAGGTGCAGAGGAGCCTGCGCAGAGGAGCTTACAATCTAGAAATCAGCAGCAACAAGAGGTGCAGAGGAGCTTACAATCTAGAAATCAGCAGCAACAAGAGGTGCAGAGGACCCTGCGCAGAGGAGCTTACAATCTAGAAATCAGCAGCAACAAGAGGTGCAGAGGACCCTGCGCAGAGGAGCTTACAATCTAGAAATCAGCAGCAACAAGAGGTGCAGAGGACACTGCGCAGAGGAGCTTACAATCTAGAAATCAGCAGCAACAACAAGAGGTGCAGAGGACACTGCGCAGAGGAGCTTACAATCTAGAAATCAGCAGCACAAGAGGTGCAGAGGACACTGCGCAGAGGAGCTTACAATCTAGAAATCAGCAGCAACAAGAGGTGCAGAGGACACTGCGCAGAGGAGCTTACAATCTAGAAATCAGCAGCAACAAGAGGTGCAGAGGACCCTGCGCAGAGGAGCTTACAATCTAGAAATCAGCAGCAACAAGAGGTGCAGAGGACACTGCGCAGAGGAGCTTACAATCTAGAAATCAGCAGCAACAAGAGGTGCAGAGGACCCTGCGCAGAGGAGCTTACAATCTAGAAATCAGCAGCAACAAGAGGTGCAGAGGACACTGCGCAGAGGAGCTTACAATCTAGAAATCAGCAGCAACAAGAGGTGCAGAGGACCCTGTGCAGAGGAGCTTACAATCTAGAATCAGCAGCAACAAGAGGTGCAGAGGACACTGCGCAGAGGAGCTTACAATCTAGAAATCAGCAGCAACAAGAGGTGCAGAGGACCCTGCGCAGAGGAGCTTACAATCTAGAAATCAGCAGCAACAAGAGGTGCAGAGGACACTGCGCAGAGGAGCTTACAATCTAGAAATCAGCAGCAACAAGAGGTGCAGAGGACACTGCGCAGAGGAGCTTACAATCTAGAAATCAGCAGCAACAAGAGGTGCAGAGGACCCTGCGCAGAGGAGCTTACAATCTAGAAATCAGCAGCAACAAGAGGTGCAGAGGAGCTTACAATCTAGAAATCAGCAGCAACAAGAGGTGCAGAGGAACCTGCGCAGAGGAGCTTACAATCTAGAAATCAGCAGCAACAAGAGGTGCAGAGGAACCTGCGCAGAGGAGCTTACAATCTAGAAATCAGCAGAAACAAGGCACAGCATCACTAGAAAGATAGTCCATGGCCATGATTAATGGGTTAAGGCTCGTGTCAGACGAGCGCAGTGTTCACGTCCGTGTAGCCGCACTTTAGTACGTCCGTGATAGCATACAATTGTGTTAAATAGCGCCCCACAGATGAAGTACGTGCGCACAGAAGTGCGGACGCATGACGGACGCTGCAAACGGACGCAGGTTAGGCAAGAACGTAATACTGCTAGAATGGACGTGCGGAGTGCGCCACGTCCGCATAGCTTTGTGTGTGAGTGATGGAACGTGGTCAGATGGACGGCATTAAGGCTAGGGTCAGACTGAGGCAGTGCGAACGCGCGTTCTGGCGCACATAATCACGGCCGCACTAGCAGCAGATGCCGCGGCAATGACAGCCAATATACGAAGTACGGTCGCACAAAAGTCCGGCCGCGCAACGCAAGTGGAAAATGAACGCATTTTTCGAGAACGTTAAACCGCTGGTACTGACGTACAGAGTGCGCTGCGGCCGCATAGCAGCGTGTGTGCGTGATTAGGAGACGTCAGACGCTGCTAGTGTGCGGCCAACATAACGTTCAAACAGCCGGATTTCCCTAGACTTCTTTTCACCCCATCGTCATGAAATACGTCCAGAATTGCGCATCGTCTGACCACTTAAGCGTATTCCGTGAAAAAATGCGTGCGCACGCATCGACGTACATTTTGACGGTGGCTGCAGAAAATGCGCTCATCTGTCCCTAGCCTAAGGCTAGGGTCAAACGAAAGCATTTTTACACGCGAACGAAAAAAAGTGCGTCCAAACGCATTGACGTATTTTTTCATGGAATTCGCGAAAACGGTCATACGATGCGCATTTTCGTGCGTGATTTTTTACGGATCCAAACCAGGAAACTTTGGGTGTCTGGACGTTATGTTGGCCGGACACGAGCAGAGTCTGACGTCTCCAAATCACACACACACGCCGCTAGTGGACGCAGCGCACTCTGTACGTCAGTACTAGCGGTTCTGCGTTCTCGAAAAAATGCGTTCATTTTCCACTTGCGTTGCGCGGCCGGACTTTCGTGCGACCGTACATCGTATATTGGCTGTCATTGCCCGTCATTTGCTGCTAGTGCGGCCGTGATTATGTGCGCCAGAACGCACGTTAAAAGTGCGCTGGTCTGACCCCAGCCTTATACGCCCAGCATTTTTTTGACAGACAAAATGTGTTTTTATTTTAAAAAAAATTCCCTGCTACATCCGTCAAAAATAACATCAGTCACAAAAACGGACTGTGTGGCCACTACTGCGTCGTCCGTCAAAAAATGCGTCTGTACTGCACGGGCGCTCAGTCCGTAGAAAACACGCTCGTCTGACCCGAGCCTAAATGGGCCAGGACTGACAGCCAAAATTAAGGGATGGTTAGGTGTGGTCTGATTGGCTGTTGGGATTTTTAAAAGTTGCAGGTTACAATGTATATAAGGAGAGGGAGTGGGGGACATTTCATTGCAGGAGAAATCTGTCAGAAGGTCCTTTCCCACCCTTTTTGTTTGTTTTTTTTCTTTGCAGGATTGTCACAGCTCGTATGGCGGTTTGGAAGCCCCTGGCCGGCGAGGAAGGGAGCTTTGCAGAGGGGGTTTCTGCTCAGAATATCTTTGCAGGAGCCGAACTCTGGGACTTTATTTAACTGCCTGCTGGGATTGGTCCCATGCCGCCGGCAGCTGCTATTTATGATCATCTAATAAAAAATGTTGAATGCTGGTCAGGTGGTTATATGTGATTTAAAATGTATTCAATAAAGCTGTGGCCGAGCCTTTTCCACATTATAGAGTGTCGTGCTGTATTTATTGGGGATATGATGTGGGGGGCTTGTCAGTTTTATGTTATGGCGGGCGTTTACGCAGTCAAGCTATAGAACTATAGTAACAGGGCCCTATTACAATCTTCGCGCATAGGTTTGCACGTGCGCAAAAACGCATTAACGTGAGGGGCAAAACCCTTTGTGCTGAACGTCGTATTACAATGTCAGCGCAACAAACGCACGGAATCGTCTACCGCAGGTGAACCTGCGCAAACCCTGCGCGAGCGTAATGTACTGCACGCGTCCTATACTTAACATTGTGAGCGCAAATGCATTTGTGCGCTGCTACGCGGATGGTATTAGAATCTGTAACGCACAGCCTTTACGCGCATAATTTTAGCGACTCCTAAAAGCTGGTGTTAATGGATAATTCTATCAACCTGCCAAAACCATAATACACCAGCCCAAAAAAATACGCAGCACAGTATAGTTACACATTCTACACATACCCAAACCAATAAAATGGAGAAGTTGTGCACGTTTTTATTATTGATGCAGCATATATACGCAGATTGACTATGACATGTGCAAAAACTTAATGGGAGTCAATTGTGGTTCTTAATTCTGATTGGCTGAATTGCGGGTAAAAACAGTCCGCACACTGATTTCTGCGCGCAACGTTGCTGCGCGCGTGTTTGTGCGCGTCTGTTTAACGAGCGTTATTGCTCGCCGGATGAAAAAATGTGCGAGGATTGTAATTCCAGCGTTGATTTATGCGCGTTAACGTTTGGCACACAAATTCACACGTTTACCGTGCGTTTTTGCGTGAAGAATGTAATAGGGACCACAGTCTTTTATTAAATGGACCTCAAAGATTCAGTCCGCAGGGGGAATCTTTTTGAGGAAGGTCCTACTGAGGATTGAAATGTTGATGTCCCTTTAATAGAAGGCTATTCCTGCAACAAAGTGTGCAAGGCTTTCTATTTTATCTACAATAAATGATGTGCATCTCTGTTATGTGGGGTGAAGGGGGTACAGAGATGTGTAGAGGTAAAGAGGGCAGAATAGAAGGAGTAAAGGGGATATAGATGGAAGGTTTAGACTGCCATTTAATGGCCACCAATGCACTGCTATCTCTGGGATCTGGGATCTGCAATGCACTGGGATCTCACACCATATAACTGCATGATGCAGTAACGAAACTGTGACGTGTGTGACTTTTAACTTGGGGTACAGGGGCCTAAATATGTATTTGGGAGAAGCAGGCCTCATGTTCTATATTATTTCCCTGCCCTCTCCTAGTTGAAGTCACCCTGTGCCTGTAGGGGGGTGCAGGGTGTTTGTGTCATCCGTGTTGTGTATGAATAATGTTATTGTCTATCTGTCTATCGTTATGGTCTATGTGTATCTGCTGCCATCTGCTGATGGGATTACTGTGTGGGTTATCTTAACCTTTTCCAGCATTCCCTCTCAGGAAACGTGTTAATATCTGTTGTATGCTTCAGTGGTCTTTTGTTAATCTGCCTGGTCAGGCAAACATTGCCCCATTATCTGATGTTTTAGACTGTAATCCTGTTTACAAATCACAACTGTCATTGTCCTGTCTTGTCTAGGAATGTTGAGCAATGTTGTCAGGTTTAATACCTTGCAGGTACTTGCCTTTCAGGTGATGAGGCCAATATGCAGGTCTCGGGGATGCACACAGTTCGTGGGAGAGGAGAACAACACAGGAGGGCTGTGGTACAGGACACACTGAAACTCACGGGTTGGCTGAGGGTGATGGGGAAAACAGTCCTTGAGTCCAGGTGCGAGGGTAGTTGCTCCTGGGAGAGCACAGTGGGAAGGGTAGTTGCCCCTGGGAGAGCACAGTGGGAAGGGTAGTTGCTCCTGGGAGAGCACAGTGGGAAGGGTAGTTGCTCCTGGGAGAGCACAGTGGGAAGGGTAGTTGCCCCTGGGAGAGCACAGTGGGAGGGTAGTTGCTCCTGGGAGAGCACAGTGGGAAGGGTAGTTGCTCCTGGGAGAGCACAGGTGGGAAGGGTAGTTGCTCCTGGGAGAGCACAGTGGGAAGGGTAGTTTCTCCTGCGAGAGCACGGTGGGATAGGGAGGAAACACACAGGGTCTTGAGGGGTAGTTGCTCCTGGGAGAGCACAGTAGGAAGGGTAGTTGCTCCTGGGAGAGCACAGTGGGAAGGGTAGTTGCTCCTGGGAGAGCACAGTGGGAAGGGTAGTTGCCCCTGGGAGAGCACAGTGGGAAGGGTAGTTGCTCCTGGGAGAGCACGGTGGGAAGGGTAGTTGCTCCTGGGAGAGAACAGTGGGAAGGGTAGTTGCTCCTGGGAGAGCACAGTGGGAGGGTAGTTGCTCCTGGGAGAGCACAGTGGGAAGGGTAGTTGCTCTGGGAGAGCACAGTGGGAAGGGTAGTTGCTCCTGGGAGAGCACAGTGGGAAGGGTAGTTGCTCCTGGGAGAGCACAGTGGGAAGGGTAGTTTCCCCTGGGTGAGCACAGTGGGAAGGGTAGTTGCTCCTGGGAGAGCACAGTGGGGAAGGGTAGTTGCTCCTGGAGAGCACAGTGGGAAGGGTAGTTGCTCCTGGGAGAGCACAGTGGGAAGGGTAGTTGCTCCTGGGAGAGCACAGTGGGAAGGGTAGTTGCTCCTGGGAGAGCACAGTGGGAAAGGTAGTTGCTCCTGGGAGAGCACAGTGGGAAGGGTAGTTGCTCCTGGGAGAGCACAGTGGGAAGGGTAGTTGCTCCTGGGAGAGCACAGTGGGAAGGGTAGTTGCTCCTGGGAGAGCACAGTGGGAAGGGTAGTTGCTCCTGGGAGAGCACAGTGGGAAGGGTAGTTGCTCCTGGGAGAGCACAGTGGGAAGGGTAGTTGCTCCTGGGAGAGCACAGTAGGAAGGGTAGTTGCTCCTGGGAGAGCACAGTGGGAAGGGTAGTTGCTCCTGGGAGAGCACAGTGGGAAGGGTAGTTGCTCCTGGGAGAGCACAGTGGGAAGGGTAGTTGCTCCTGGGAGAGCACAGTGGGAAGGGTAGATGCTCCTGGGGAGAGCCACAGTGGAAGGGTAGATGCTCCTGGGAGAGCACAGTGGGAAGGGTAGTTTCTCCTGCGAGAGCACGGTGGATAGGGAGGAACACACAGGGTCTTGAGGGGTAGTTGCTCCTGGGAGAGCACAGTAGGAAGGGTAGTTGCTCCTGGGAGAGCACAGTGGGAAGGGTAGTTGCTCCTGGGAGAGCACAGTGGGAAGGGTAGTTGCTCCTGGGAGAGCACAGTGGGAAGGGTAGTGGCTCCTGGGAGAGCACAGTGGGAAGGGTAGTTGCTCCTGGGAGAGCACAGTGGGAAGGGTAGTTGCTCCTGGGAGAGCACAGTGGGAAGAGTTGCCCCTGGGAGAGCACAGTGGGAAAGGTAGTTGCTCCTGGGAGAGAACAGTGGGAAGGGTAGTTGCTCCTGGGAGAGCACAGTGGGAAGGGTAGTTGCTCCTGGGAGAGCACAGTGGGAAGGCTAGTTGCTCCTGGGAGAGCACAGTGGGAAGGGTAGTTGCCCCTGGGAGAGCACAGTGGGAAGGGTAGTTGCTCCTGGGAGAGAACAGTGGGAAGGGTAGTTGCTCCTGGGAGAGCACAGTGGGAAGGGTAGTTGCTCCTGGGAGAGCACAGTGGGAAGGGTAGTTGCTCCTGAGAGAGCACAGTGGGAAGGGTAGTTGCTCCTGGGAGAGCACAGTGGAAAGGGTAGTTGCTCCTGGGAGAGCACTGTGGGAAGAGTAGTTGCTCCTGGGAGAGCACTGTGGGAAGGGTAGTTGCTCCTGGGAGAGCACTGTGGGAAGGGTAGTTTCTCCTGGGAGAGCACAGTAGGAAGGGTAGTTGCTCCTGGGAGAGCACAGTGGGAAGGGTAGATGCTCCTGGGAGAGCACAGTGGGAAGGGTAGTTGCTCCTGGAGAGCACAGTGGGAAAGGGTAGTTTCTCCTGGGGAGCACAGTGGGAAGGGTAGTTGCTCCTGGGAGAGCACAGTGGGAAGGGTAGTTGCCCTGGGTGAGCACAGTGGGAAGGGTAGTTGCTCCTGGGAGAGCACAGGGGAAGGGTAGTTGCTCCTGGGAGAGCACAGTGGGAAGGGTAGTTTCCCCTGGGACAGCACAGAGGGAAGGGTAGTTGCTCCTGGGAGAGCACAGTGGGAAGGGTAGTTGCTCCTGGGAGAGCACAGTGGGAAGGGTAGTTTCCCCTGGGACAGCACAGAGGGAAGGGTAGTTGCTCCTGGGAGAGCACAGTGGGAAGGGTAGTTGCCCCTGGGAGAGCACAGTGGGAAGGGTAGTTGCCCCTGGGAGAGCACAGTGGGAAAGGTAGTTGCTCCTGGGAGAGCACAGTGGGAAGGGTAGTTGCTCCTGGGAGAGCACAGTGGGAAGGGTAGTTGCTCCTGGGAGAGCACAAAGGGAAGGATAGTTGCTCCAGGGAGAGCACAGTGGGAAGGGTAGTTGCTCCTGGGACAGCACAGTGGGAAGGGTAGTTGCTCCTGGGAGAGCACAGTGGGAAGGATAGTTGCTCCTGGGAGAGCACAGTGGGAAGGGTAGTTGCTCCTGGAAGAGCACAGTGGGAAGGGTAGTTGCTCCTGGGAGAGCACAGTGGGAAGGGTAGTTGCTCCTGGGAGAGCACAGTGGGAAGGGTAGTTGCTCCTGGGAGAGCACAGTGGGAAGGGTAGTTGCTCCTGGGAGAGCACAGTGGGAAGGGTAGTTGCTCCTGGGAGAGCACAGTGGGAAGGGTAGTTGCTCCTGGGAGAGCACAGTGGGAAGGGTAGTTGCTCCTGGGAGAGCACGGTGGGATAGGGAGGAAACACACAGGGTTTTGAGGGGTAGATGCTCCTGGAAGAGCACAGTGGGAAGGGTAGTTGCTCCTGGGAGAGCACAGTGGGAAGGGTAGTTGCTCCTGCGAGAGCACGGTGGGATAGGGAGGAAACACACAGGGTCTTGAGGGGTAGTTTCTCCTGGGAGAGCACAGTAGGAAGGGTAGTTGCTCCTGGGAGAGCACAGTGGGAAGGGTAGTTGCTCCTGGGAGAGCACTGTGGGAAGTGTAGTTTCTCCTGGGAGATCAGTGGGATAGGGAGGAAACACACAGGGTCTTGAGGGGTAGATGCTCCTGGGAGAGCACAGTGGGAAGGGTAGTTGCCCCTGGGAGAGCACAGTGGGAAGGGTAGTTGCTCCTGGGAGATCAGTGGGATAGGGAGGAAACACACAGGGTCTTGAGGGGTAGATGCTCCTGGGAGAGCACAGTGGGAAGGGTAGTTGCTCCTGGGAGAGCACAGTGGGAAGGGTAGTTGCTCCTGGGAGAGCACAGAGGGAAGGGTAGTTGCTCCTGGGAGAGCACTGTGGGAAGAGTAGTTGCTCCTGGGAGAGCACTGTGGGAAGGGTAGTTGCTCCTGGGAGAGCACTGTGGGAAGGGTAGTTTCTCCTGGGAGAGCACAGTGGGAAGGGTAGATGCTCCTGGGAGAGCACAGTGGGAAGGGTAGTTGCTCCTGGGAGAGTACAGTGGGAAGGGTAGATGCTCCTGGGAGAGCACAGTGGGAAGGGTAGTTGCTCCTGGGAGAGCACTGTGGGAAGGGTAGTTGCTCCTGGGAGAGCACAGTGGGAAGGGTAGTTGCTCCTGGGAGAGTACAGTGGGAAGGGTAGATGCTCCTGGGAGAGCACAGTGGGAAGGGTAGATGCTCCTGGGAGAGCACAGTGGGAAGGGTAGTTGCTCCTGGGAGAGCACTGTGGGAAGGGTCGTTTCTCCTGCGAGAGCACGGTGGGATAGGGAGGAAACACACAGGGTCTTGAGGGGTAGATGCTCCTGGGAGAGCACAGTGGGAAGGGTAGTTGCCCCTGGGAGAGCACAGTGGGAAGGGTAGTTGCTCCTGGGAGAGCACAGTGGGAAGGGTAGTTGCTCCTGCGAGAGCACGGTGGGATAGGGAGAGAAAACACCACAGGGTCTTGAGGGGTAGTTGCTCCTGGGAGAGCACAGTGGGAAGGGTAGTTTCTCCTGGGAGAGCACAGTGGGAAGGGTAGTTTCTCCTGGGGGAGCACAGTGGGAAGGGTAGTTGCTCCTGGGAGAGCACAGTGGGAAGGGTAGTTGCCCCTGGGTGAGCACAGTGTGAAGGGTAGTTGCTCCTGGGAGAGCACAGTGGGAAGGGTAGTTGCTCCTGGGAGAGCACAGTGGGAAGGGTAGTTTCTCCTGGGAGAGCACAGTGGGAAGGGTAGTTTCCCCTGGGAGAGCACAGTGGGAAGGGTAGTTGCTCCTGGGACAGCACAGAGGGAAGGGTAGTTGCTCCTGGGAGAGCACAGTGGGAAGGGTAGTTGCCCCTGGGAGAGCACAGTGGGAAGGGTAGTTGCCCCTGGGAGAGCACAGTGGGAAAGGTAGTTGCTCCTGGGAGAGCACAGTGGGAAGGGTAGTTGCTCCTGGGACAGCACAGTGGGAAGGGTAGTTGCTCCTGGGAGAGCACAGAGGGAAGGATAGTTGCTCCAGGGAGAGCACAAGTGGGAAGGGTAGTTGCTCCTGGGCAGCAACAGTGGGAAGGGTAGTTGCTCCTGGGAGAGCACAGTGGGAAGGATAGTTGCTCCTGGGAGAGCACAGTGGGAAGGTAGTTGCTCCTGGGAGAGCACAGTGGGGATAGTTGCTCCTGGGAGAGTACAGTGGGAAGGGTAGTTGCTCCTGGGAGAGCACAGAGGGAAGGATAGTTGCTCCAGGGAGAGCACAGTGGGAGGGTAGTTGCTCCTGGGACAGCACAGTGGGAAAGGTAGTTGCTCCTGGAAGAGCACAGTGGGGAAGGATAGTTGCTCCTGGGAGAGCACAGTGGGAAGGGTAGTTGCTCCTGGGAGAGCACAGTGGGAAGGGTAGTTGCTCCTGGGAGAGCACAGGGAAGGGTAGTTGCCCCTGGAGAAGCACGGCGGGAAGGGTAGTTGCTCCTGGGAGAGCACAGTGGGAAGGGTAGTTGCTCCTGGGAGAGCACAGTGGGAAGGGTAGTTGCTCCTGGAAGAGCACAGTGGGAAGGGTAGTTGCTCCTGGGAGAGCACGGTGGGATAGGGAGGAAACACACAGAGTTTTGAGGGGTAGATGCTCCTGGAAGAGCACAGAGGGAAGGGTAGATGCTCCTGGGAGAGCACTGTGGGAAGGGTCGTTTCTCCTGCGAGAGCACGGTGGGATAGGGAGGAAACACACAGGGTCTTGAGGGGTAGATGCTCCTGGGAGAGCACAGTGGGAAGGGTAGTTGCCCCTGGGAGAGCACAGTGGGAAGGGTAGTTGCTCCTGGGAGAGCACAGTGGGAAGGGTAGTTGCTCCTGCGAGAGCACGGTGGGATAGGGAGGAAACACACAGGGTCTTGAGGGGTAGTTGCTCCTGGGAGAGCACAGTGGGAAGGGTAGTTTCTCCTGGGAGAGCACAGTGGGAAGGGTAGTTTCTCCTGGGGGAGCACAGTGGGAAGGGTAGTTGCTCCTGGGAGAGCACAGTGTGAAGGGTAGTTGCTCCTGGGAGAGCACAGTGGGAAGGGTAGTTGCTCCTGGGAGAGCACAGTGGGAAGGGTAGTTGCCCCTGGGAGAGCACAGTGGGAAAGGTAGTTGCTCCTGGGAGAGCACAGTGGGAAGGGTAGTTGCTCCTGGACAGCACAGTGGGAAGGGTAGTTGCTCCTGCGAGAGCACAGTGGGAAGGGTAGTTGCTCCTGGAGAGCACAGAGGGAAGGATAGTTGCTCCAGGGAGAGCACAGTGGGAAGGGTAGTTGCTCCTGGGAGAGCACAGTGGGAAGGGTAGTTGCTCCTGGGAGAGCACAGTGGGAAGGGTAGTTGCCCCTGGGAGAGCACAGTGGGAAGGGTAGTTGCTCCTGGGAGAGCACAGTGGGAAGGGTAGTTGCTCCTGGGAGAGCACAGTGGGAAGGGTAGTTGCTCCTGGGAGAGCACAGTGGGAAGGGTAGTTGCTCCTGGGAGAGCACAGTGGGAAGGGTAGTTGCTCCTGGGAGAGCACAGTGGGAAGGGTAGTTGCTCCTGGGACAGCACAGTGGGAAGGGTAGTTGCTCCTGGGAGAGTACAGTGGGAAGGGTAGTTGCTCCTGGGAGAGCACAGAGGGAAGGATAGTTGCTCCAGGGAGAGCACAGTGGGAAGGGTAGTTGCTCCTGGGAGAGCACAGTGGGAAGGGTAGTTGCTCCTGGGAGAGCACAGTGGGAAGGGTAGTTGCCCCTGGGAGAGCACGGCGGGAAGGGTAGTTGCTCCTGGGAGAGCACAGTGGGAAGGGTAGTTGCTCCTGGGAGAGCACAGTGGGAAGGGTAGTTGCTCCTGGGAGAGCACAGTGGGAAGGGTAGTTGCCCCTGGGAGAGCACAGTGGGAAAGTAGTTGCTCCTGGGAGAGCACAGTGGGAAGGGTAGTTTCTCCTGGGAGAGCACAGTGGGAAGGGTAGTTGCCCCTGGGAGAGCACAGTGGGAAAGGTAGTTGCTCCTGGGAGAGCACAGTGGGAAGGGTAGTTGCTCCTGGGACAGCACAGTGGGAAGGGTAGTTGCTCCTGCGAGAGTACAGTGGGAAGGGTAGTTGCTCCTGGGAGAGCACAGAGGGAAGGATAGTTGCTCCAGGGAGAGCACAGTGGGAAGGGTAGTTGCTCCTGGGAGAGCACAGTGGGAAGGGTAGTTGCTCCTGGGAGAGCACAGTGGGAAGGGTAGTTGCTCCTGGGAGAGCACAGTGGGAAGGGTAGTTGCTCCTGGGAGAGCACAGTGGGAAGGGTAGTTGCTCCTGGGAGAGCACAGTGGGAAGGGTAGTTGCTCCTGGGACAGCACAGTGGGAAGGGTAGTTGCTCCTGGGAGAGTACAGTGGGAAGGGTAGTTGCTCCTGGGAGAGCACAGAGGGAAGGATAGTTGCTCCAGGGAGAGCACAGTGGGAAGGGTAGTTGCTCCTGGGAGAGCACAGTGGGAAGGGTAGTTGCTCCTGGGAGAGCACAGTGGGAAGGTAGTTGCCCCTGGGAAGAGCAACGGCGGGAAGGGTAGTTGCTCCTGGGAGAGCACAGTGGGAAGGGTAGTTGCTCCTGGGAGAGCACAGTGGGAAGGGTAGTTGCTCCTGGGAGAGCACAGTGGGAAGGGTAGTTGCCCCTGGGAGAGCACAGTGGGAAAGGTAGTTGCTCCTGGGAGAGCACAGTGGGAAGGGTAGTTTCTCCTGGAGAGCACAGTGGGAAGGGTAGTTGCCCCTGGAAGAGCACAGTGGGAAAGGTAGTTGCTCCTGGAGAGCACAGTGGGAAGGGTAGTTGCTCCTGGGACAGCACAGTGGGAAGGGTAGTTGATCCTGCGAGAGTACAGTGGAAGGGTAGTTGCTCCTGGGAGAGCACAGAGGGAAGATAGTTGCTCCAGGGAGAGCACAGTGGGGAAGGGTAGTTGCTCCTGGGAGAGCACAGTGGGAAGGGTAGTTGCTCCTGGGAGAGCACAGTGGGAAGGGTAGTTGCCCCTGGGAGAGCACGGCGGGAAGGGTAGTTGCTCCTGGGAGAGCACAGTGGGAAGGGTAGTTGCTCCTGGGAGAGCACAGTGGGAAGGGTAGTTGCTCCTGGGAGAGCACAGTGGGAAGGGTAGTTGCTCCTGGGAGAGCACAGTGGGAAGGGTAGTTGCTCCTGGGACAGCACAGTGGGAAGGGTAGTTGCTCCTGCGAGAGTACAGTGGGAAGGGTAGTTGCTCCTGGGAGAGCACAGAGGGAAGGATAGTTGCTCCAGGGAGAGCACAGTGGGAAGGGTAGTTGCTCCTGGGAGAGCACAGTGGGAAGGGTAGTTGCTCCTGGGAGAGCACAGTGGGAAGGGTAGTTGCCCCTGGGAGAGCACGGCGGGAAGGGTAGTTGCTCCTGGGAGAGCACAGTGGGAAGGGTAGTTGCTCCTGGGAGAGCACAGTGGGAAGGGTAGTTGCTCCTGGGAGAGCACAGTGGGAAGGGTAGTTGCTCCTGGAAGAGCACAGTGGGAAGGGTAGTTGCTCCTGGGAGAGCACAGTGGGAAGGGTAGTTGCTCCTGGGAGAGCACGGTGGGATAGGGAGGAAACACACAGAGTTTTGAGGGGTAGATGCTCCTGGAAGAGCACAGAGGGAAGGGTAGATGCTCCTGGGAGAGCACTGTGGGAAGGGTAGTTTCTCCTGGGAGATCACAGTGGGATAGGGAGGAAACACACAGGGTCTTGAGGGGTAGATGCTCCTGGGAGAGCACAGTGGGAAGGGTAGTTGCTCCTGCGAGAGCACGGTGGGATAGGGAGGAAACACACAGGGTCTTGAGGGGTAGTTGCTCCTGGGAGAGCACAGTGGGAAGGGTAGTTGCCCTTGATAGGGGAAATCAGGTTTCTCTGGAGCTTGAATAGCTGGTTTTGTTCACAGGAACAGGAGACAACAATGAAGCGAGGATCAGAGGGCGTGTGGAGTCTTTATTGATTACGCACGTGGGTGAATCACGTGACCAGAGGTGTGTGTGTGTTATGTGATTTTAACGGTTTGATACTGGTGCTGTGCAGAAGGGCATCACCTTTCATGCAGCCGTCTCTTGCAGGTAATGTCACAGGAACGGGCAGGTACGGTGCTGACAAACGTTTAGCCCATTATCCGTCCTAGTCTAATTCTGTCCCAAATGCTGAGAAGCAGAAGGAGCCATAACATCAGAACTTAAGAACATGGGAACCTCACAACATTTTCAAGGGGAGGGGTTATGATGTAGTGCTGTAAGACGCCAGGGTGTTATTTACTATTGGCTGCCACAATACCCTGGGACTGTATATATGTAACCCAGTAAAAGTGTTCAGTTGTTGTAGCTGTTCAAATCTTCCAGATCCACCGCATCGTCTTATTTCTGGGGGATACTAGCAAGGCTCTTTACCCATCCTTAAGCTTTGTCTGAGGACTGGAGGAAGGCACAAAAGTCTGCTGGGGAGAGCACGGGTCGAGGTCTGTCAAGGAAGTGGCATTAACAGATGTGAGACAGTCAGGGTATGGAGATCTGTTACATTGGTGGCAGCGGTGGGATTTGCTTCTTGTTATTGGGGACCTTAATTTCCATAGATGGAACAGCAGTAGCAATTATTGAAGGGATGACCAAAGGCACAAGTTTGGTGCAACCCAGAGTGAGATGGGGACTCTTGAGGAGGTAAAAAAGACGCCTCAAGCAATATGGACCGAACCCCAGCATGGACCTGTTCCAGAGTGTGTGGATGGAGGTGTGCTTGTTGCAACAAGAGGGAGCTGTGCTGGACCAGGAAGATATTAACCTTCTGGATATAAAGTATAATAAATACAAATGTCCCAGGCGGGATTGAGCCAGGAGAAGAACTGGCCAGTGGCCAGACGTTACATCATACACCCAACGGGTGTCTACAGAACTCGATTGGCAGAGGCCAGAGATTTTGGAACCTTCGGCTTCAGCCAATGCCAAGACCAAGATAAAATATACCTCAGCACCAACCGTGACCGTCAATCCACCATCCACAAGTAAGACTAAAAAGAAGCAGAGGGGTAGACAAGTAAAAGAAATGGAGGAATTGCTGGAGGGAGAACTCAAACTACATGACCAACTTCGAAGTGAGGTAGAGACTTTGAGATGGCATCTAGACTCTGCCACCCCGAGCAAGAGAGAGCTGGATAAGAGGAGACAATTAGGCTTGTGCGCGGCAGGTTTTTTTCGTTCTGTTTCGGGAATGTTATTTTTTAAGACCGCAGGGTTTTCGTTTCGGTCCCTTCGATGTCTTACCAAGTTTCATATTTTCGGATTGATCTGAAAATCTTGGCAGCTGGTTTTCGTATTTGGATCACCTCGTTTTTCATTTTGTGGGTTATTTCGTCTTTCATTTTGTGGGTTATTTCATTTCATTTGTGGGTTATTTCGTTTTTCGTTTGTGGGTTATTTCGTTTTTCGTTTGTGGGTTATTTCATTTTTCATTTTGTGGGTTATTTCGTTTTTCATTTTGTGGGTTATTTCGTTTTTCATTTGTGGGTTATTTCATTTTTCATTTTGTGGGTTATTTCGTTTTTCATTTTGTGGGTTATTTCGTTTTTCATTTGTGGGTTATTTCATTTTTCATTTTGTGGGTTATTTCGTTTTTCGTTTGTGGGTTATTTCGTTTTTCATTTTGTGGGTTATTTCATTTTTCGTTTGTGGGTTATTTCGTTTTTCATTTTGTGGGTTATTTCGTTTTTCATTTGTGGGTTATTTCATTTTTCATTTGTGGGTTATTTTGTTTTTCGTTTGTAGGTTATTTCGTTTTTCGTTTGTGGGTTATTTCGTTTTTCATTTTGTGGGTTATTTCATTTTTCGTTTGTGGGTTATTTCGTCTTTCGTTTTGTGGGTTATTTCGTCTTTTATTTTGTGGGTTATTTCGTTTTTCATTTGTGGGTTATTTAATTTTTCATTTGTGGGTTATTTCGTTTTTCGTTTGTAGGTTATTTCGTTAACGTTTGTGGTTATTTCGTTTTTCGTTTGTGGGTTATTTCATTTTTCATTTTGTGGGTTATTTCGTTTTTCATTTGTGGGTTATTTCGTTTTTCGTTTGTGGGTTATTTCGTTTTTCGTTTGTGGGTTATTTCGTTTTTCATTTTGTGGGTTATTTCACTTTTCGTTTGTGGGTTATTTCGTTTTTCGTTTGTGGGTTATTTCGTTTTTCATTTGTGGGTTATTTCATTTTTCATTTGTGGGTTATTTTGTTTTTCGTTTGTAGGTTATTTCGTTTTTCGTTTGTGGGTTATTTCGTTTTTCATTTTGTGGGTTATTTCATTTTTCGTTTGTGGGTTATTTCGTCTTTCATTTTGTGGGTTATTTCGTTTTTCATTTGTGGGTTATTTCGTTTTTCGTTTGTGGGTTATTTCGTTTTTCATTTTGTGGGTTATTTCACTTTTCGTTTGTGGGTTATTTCGTTTTTTTTTTTTTTTTTTTTTTTTTTTTTTTTTTTTTTTTTTTTTTTTTTTTTTTTTTTTTTTTTTTTTTTTTTTTTTTTTCGTTTGTGGGTTATTTCGTTTTTCATTTTGTGGGTTATTTCATTTTTCATTTGTGGGTTATTTTTGTTTTTCGTTTGTAGGTTATTTCGTTTTTCGTTTGTGGGTTATTTCGTTTTTCATTTGTGGGTTATTTCATTTTTCATTTGTGGGTTATTTTGTTTTTCGTTTGTAGGTTATTTCGTTTTTCGTTTGTGGGTTATTTCGTTTTTCATTTTGTGGGTTATTTCATTTTTCGTTTGTGGGTTATTTCGTCTTTCATTTTGTGGGTTATTTCGTTTTTCATTTGTGGGTTATTTAATTTTTCATTTGTGGGTTATTTCGTTTTTCGTTTGTGGGTTATTTTGTTTTTCATTTTGTGGGTTATTTCGTTTTGATACGTATCGGTTTTTGGCTTTTAACAACTAATCCTCGTTAGTATAGTGTCGAGTATCCCTGCCTGTCACGCGGCAGACTAGGGTCCGATTCCCCGACGGGGATGCAACTTTTTACAGGGGCAAAGGGTTAAAAGTAACATCAGTTTGTATTGTGTTACTGAGAGGGTGGTGGATACATGGAGCAGCTTCCAGGAGAAGTGGTAGCGGCTAAACCAGTGATTGAGTTTAAGCCGGCGGCATGGTATCGCCATAAGACAATCCTGAATAAAAGAGAAATCCAGGGAAAGGATCCAGAGATTTGGGCCGGACGCTTCTTATCTGACCACACATTCTATCTTTCTATGTTTGGGAGTTTTTAATATTTTGCGGTGATTCATATTTTCGGAAAGTTGTTAATTTCGTATTTTGGAACGACACGTTTCCGTTTTCATTGGTTATTTAATACGATTTAGACTCTTATTCATATTCTGGCACATTCACAATGCACTGGGGGCGGGGCGGGGGGCGGGGCATGGTATAATAAAGTTAACACAGACCTTCCTGCCAGCCAATCAAACAGCTTGTCCAATGTCCCACAATGCATCAGTGTTGCGAAATGAACTAATCCCACCCCTGAAGGCACCTTAAAGTTTGATGAAGCCTGTGTATTGTTTTCTTTAGAGGATTTAGGAACAAACTCATTTTATTAATATTCAAGCACTGGAAGGTGAAAGTGCAAAATGTTACTGACAGTGCAGCCAGCCAATCATAGAGCTTGTCTAATGTCCCACAATGCGTCACTGTTACAAAATGAACGTATTTTCGTTCTATCGGACATTTACGTATTTTTGGAATTTCGCTCTGCCGTTTTTTTACGGATTGCTCGATTTTGGTTTTAATCTTTTCCGTTATTAATTCAGATTTTCGCTTTTCGTCCCTGTTAGTTTGGGATTTTCCTGTTCTAGTACTATTCGATTTTCTGGATTTCGTTTCGTTGTGTATTCGGAATGTTGTTCTTTGACTATTTTCGTATCTGTGTTTGTTTGGAATTTCCCATAGGTCCGAATCAACGAAAATGCAAAGCTCAGACGAAAATGTTTTCGAAACGAAACGCACATGTCTAGAGACAATCCTGAGATGATGGAGGAGGCTAATGTACAAAGTCTGGAGATGGAGATCACTGGTTTACTGGGATTACTTAAAGCTGCTGAACGAGCCAAGGCTAACGCGGGAGCGAGAGGAGGCCATTAGACATGTGCACAGCACAAAATTTCGTTTTGAAGTAATGGATTCGTCCTAAAATGCAATTTATTTAGTTGCTAAAGAAATTCGTTTTCAGTTCTTTAGTATGAAAACTAATTTCTTTCATCCGAAAACCAGTGGATACAATTACTATTGTAGTGGCTCCTCAGAGGGCTGAGATCGGCTGCTTGTTACAGTATCTCTCACTCTCAGCACAATGTGTCAGGCAAAGCTGTTACAGTAACTGACTGCTGCTCATCACAGCGCTCAGAGTTTCAGTAAAACTAGTAAATAATATTTTTATATATACGAGGTTAGAACAATATCATTTCCTTGTTTTACTGAAACTCTGAGCGCTGTTACAGTCAGTTACTGTAACAGCTGAGCCTGATACATTGTACTGAGAGATAATATAACAAGCAGCCGATCTCAGCGCTCACAGACACTGGATTTAAAGGGCTAAAAAAAATGGCTCCTCTCTGTATAATGTATAGAACATCCTCCTGTATTCATTAATACCCCTCTCTGAATAAGGTATACAACATCCACATGCATTAATTAATGCTTCTCTCTGTATAGAACATCCTACTGCATTGGCATGTGGAGGGTGCAGAACTTCGGAATGCAATGCTTATCCAGCACAGGAGAGGGAACTTTTACTTAAACTTTGTATCTCTGTGGGGGAGACACAGGAATATAAAAGCAGGGGAGAGGAAGAATATTAACGTAAATCGGTCTGAAAGCTCAGAGAAGAGATGACTGGTGCAAATTTATTTTAAATAAAATTAAGCACTTTAAATCAGGGAAAACATTCAAATAAATCACACTGAAGGCTCATAATGACAGAGTAACTGTGAGAGCTGGATACTAAATGTATCAGACATAAAAGAAAACTTTATAACAAGCAGCACTGGGAGAGGAGAGGGACTTTATATAACACGTGTATTATAGATGAGGAAAGGGGATAGTGCTCCTGGATAATATAAAATGTATCAGACCTAAACCCCTATTATGCAGAGTGGGAGAGGAGATAACACACATTTTATAAAGTCCCTCTCTCTCCCAGTGCTGCTTGTTATAAAGGGTTTTTACTATCCACCCTCCTCTGTCATTAGCTTTCAGTGTGATTTATTTGAATGTTTTCCTTCTCCAGCTGCTTTTATCATCTTGTCTGCCTCATAGACATGCAAGGGTTAAGTAAAGGTTTCCTCTCCTGTGCTGGCTGTCTGTGCTGTGAGTGAGTATTCTGGAGCTCTATCACTGTCAGATTTTCGGGTAGGGGTCGGGAAGGATTACACATACAAACCTTTTCTGTAACTTTGCGATGTTGTGCTCTTCATTACTGGTCTCCTTCAATCAATGTAATATCACAAAAAGGACTGAAACTAAAATGTAGTGCATTTTATTTTAGTTTCTTTCGTTTTTTGTACTGAGCAGTTTTCGTATCTCTTGAGTCATACGAAAACTAAATTATCCCAAAATTCTGACTAAATCGTTTTAGTACTAAAACGAATGCACATGTCTAGAGGCCATTGACATCAGCGTTTTAAAAGTCAAGGCAACCTGGGAGGAAAAGTATCTCATGGAGTCCCAGATCATGCATCTGTAGGAGAAGCTGAAAGTCGAGCAGAGTCACGCTGAGCGACTTCGTGATGATCTTGAGAAAGCCAGACTGACCAACCAAGAAGAGACTGAGAGCAAAGCAAGGCCCAGCTGCTCGAGAAGTCAACAGCTTCAGGAGCAGCTTGATGCAGAGACCCAGCAACGCCACAGTATTGGTGAACAGCAGCAACAATCCAAGAGCAGGCTGTACATTGTCCACCAACAGCTGGAAAATGAGAGGCTTCAGACAGAGCTGCACCAGCAGACACAGGCCGAGCTCCAACATTCAGTTGCAGAACAAAAAGCAAAGACTGTACAGCTGGACGCGGAGATTAGGAAAGCAGCTGGCTGTCAGTGAAAAGCTAAGCCGGACGAAGGAGAATCTGTATGCTGCGCTCCAGCACATACAAGAGGAGAGGTTTCATGCAGGATACTTCCAGGAGCTCCCAGTGGATTTGGCAGAAGTGCTGGCATCGGTGCATGGTGCGGCTGCCCTCTGCCCTCACTCAGATGGTCTGGATCTCTGGAGAGAGGAGAACAGCCTCACAACAGCAGCGGAGTTCAACGCATGCCTAGGTGAGGAGCCAGCAGCTCAATAGAGCGCCAATGTTCTCTGGACCCAATCACAGAGGGGATATTTACACTTCAGTCGTGGATGAGACTGGATTCCACCTGTGTGCCCCCTGGATGCTGGGCTGTCAGCCCTGATCCCCAACCATTCTCCGAGGAGACACAGGCCAACCCACATTCTTTCCAGTGGCTGATGGGACTAAAGGGAGAAGGTGCTACATCTCTCCAGCGGGAGACACAAACTAAGGGAGATGCCTCGGTGATTAACTCGCCAGGACCTCTATTTTGCCCTGGCACTGGAAAGATGTCCCCATGCAATACTGCAAACACAGTTACCCTTGTGTGGCTCCTGAAAGAATATAAGGAGGGGGTGGGGGCAGCTGTGGTTGTGGACAGAACCGCAATGTCAATGGAAAGAAAATAACTTATTGGCACTTGGGTGCAGAGTAATGCGGTTACAGACCCACTTGGGGGGGAAATGTGACGTGTATCACTATGAACTTGAGGTACATGGGCCTAGAGATGTATTTGGGAGACGCAGACCTAATGCTCTATATTATTTCCCTGTCCTGTGCTTCTGTGTTGAAGTCACCCTGTGCCTGTAATGTGTTTATGCAATGTTGTGTATGAATAATGTTATTGTCTGTCTGTTGTTATGGTCTATGTGTATCTGTTGCTATCTGCTGATGGGTTTATTGTGTGGGTTGTTTTGGCCTTTTCCAGCATCCCCTCTCAGGAACGTGTTAATTATCTGTGTATGCGTGAGTGGGCTTTGTTGATCTGCGTTGTTGGGCAAACACTGCTCCATTATTTTATTACTGTTACTATGGTTTATATTAGGGTTGCACCGATACCGATACTAGGATCGATATCGGTGCCGATACCGGGTACTGCAGGAGTACTTGGTACTCGTGCAGTACCCCCGATATTATCCCCCAATACCGGAAGCCGGCATTGAGCCGGCTTGCTAGCATCCGAGGGGCTGAGGCGGCTGTTATCTATCGGCATTCGGACAGCCGCCCCTGGAGCTCTCTGGCATACTTACCTTCCCCGAGCGACGCCGCCAAATTTTCCGTGCTTCCGCACGTTGAAGGACCCCAGCCGCGATCACGTGGGAGGCTGGGGTCCTTCAACGAGCGCACGCGTGAAGACTTTGTCGGCGTCGCTCGGGAAGGTAAGTATGCCGCGGAGAGCTCCAGGGGCGGCTGTCCGAATGCCGATAGAGCATTCGAACAGCCGCCCCATGTCTGGTCTGGGGTCTGAGCTGGGGGGCAATATCCATGAGCTGGGGGGCATATCCATGAGAGCTTGGGGGCATTATCCATGAGCTGGGGGGCAAATATCCATGAGCTGGGGGCATATCCATGAACTGGGGGGGCAAATATCCATGAGCTGGGGGAAAATATCCATGAGCTGGGGGGGCAAATATCCATGATCTGGGGGGGCAAATATCCATGAGCTGGGGGCAATATCCATGTGCTGGGGCAGTATCCATGTGCTGGGGCAATATCCATGAGCTGGGGGGGGCAATATCCATAAGCTGGGGCAATATCCATGAGCTGGGGCAATATCCATGTGCTGGGGAAGGATCCATGTGCTGGGGCAATATCCATGTGCTGGGGCAATATCCATGTGCTGGGGCAATATCTATGAGCTGGGGCAATATCCATGTGCTGGGGCAGTATCCATGTGCTGGGGCAGTATCCATGAGCTGGGGCGGCAATATCCATGAGCTGGGGCAATATCAATGAGCTGGGGCAGTATCCATGTGCTGGGGCAATATCCATGTGCTGGGGGCAATTCCATGTGCTGGGGCAGTATCCATGTGCTGGGGCAATATCCATGTGCTGGGGCAATATCCATGAGCTGGGGCAATATCCATGAGCTAGGGCAACATCTATGAGCTGGGGGAAAAATCCATGAGCTGGGGGCAATATCCATGTGCTGGGGCAATATCCATGTGTTGGGGCAATATCCATGTGTTGGGGCAATATCCATGAGCTGGGGCAATATCCATGTGCTGGGGGCAATATCCATGTGATGGGGCAGTATCCATGTGCTGGGGCATATATCCATGTGCTGGGGCATATATCCATGAGCTGGGGCAATATCTATGAGAGCTTGGGGGCATTCTGTGTATATATATATATATCTCGGGGGAGATATATACATGTGAGCTGGGGGCATATCTATGAGAGCTGGGGGCATTTTTATATGAGGTCTGTTCTTATTGGAAAGTGGTCACATGACATAAAAGTATCGGTACTCGGTATCGGTCTTAAAAAAGTGGTATCGGTGCATCCCTAGTTTATATAGTTACTTTGTGGTCACTGAAGCCAAACTCAACTCCCCCTGTCTAGAATGTGTTTACTCCTGACAGATTTTGGTATCACGTTGTGATTACAGGACACCTTATTGTTTCATGTCTGGTTAACTTGAGGCTGGTGTCATTTTCCATTGGTCTCTAAGTCCTCCTGGGACTGTATATATTTAGCTCAATAAAGCTGTTCAGTGTTGTTGCTGTTGAAATCTCCCAGATCTAAGCGTCGTCTTATTTCTGGGGGATGCTAGCAGGCTCTTTATTTGTACCCGTCCTTAAAAGGGACATGTATGGTTTGCTAGTGTGTTTCTAAAAACGTGCCTTTTCAATGAGTCAGTAATGTCATTCGGCATAAAAAGCAAGTAAATATCATATTTTTTCATATATAGCTGCATTTCTTTCTTGGTGTTTTCCACGCCCACCTCAGGAGGCACTTTGAGCTAACCAATCAGTGTGCATACCTAGGTATACATAAAAAAGAAACTGCGCTTGTGTGACTGAGATGCTCCTCCTTCCTCCTGCAATGTGAGGGGAGGGCGGAGCTTAGTGCCATTCCAATCTGTAACTCTTTCACCCCCAGATATTGCAGAGACAGGAAAGAAATCAATAAACACAGGAAGAAAAAGAGACAGCAGCGAGAGAGACTGCAAGAAAAGCACAAAGACACAGCATGAAAAGGTAATCAGAGAAAGACAGCAAGATAAAGCAGTGAGAACAAGAAAAGGTGCAGCGAGAGAGAGCAAGATAAAGCAGAGAGAGCACAAGAAAAGGTGCAGCGAGAGAGAGCAAGATAAAGCAAAGAGAGAACAAGAAAAGGTGCAGCGAGAGAGAGCAAGATAAAGCCGAGAGAGCACAAGAAAAGATGCAGCGAGAGAGAGCAAGATAAAGCCGAGAGAGCACAAGAAAAGGTGCAGCGAGAGAGAGCAAGATAAAGCCGAGAGAGCACAAGAAAAGATGCAGCGAGAGAGAGCAAGATAAAGCCGAGAGAGCACAAGAAAAGGTGCAGCGAGAGAGAGCAAGATAAAGCCGAGAGAGCACAAGAAAAGGTGCAGCGAGAGAGAGCAAGATAAAGCAGAGACAGCACAAGAAAAGGTGCAGCGAGAGAGAGCAAGATAAAGCAAAGAGAGAACAAGAAAAGGTGCAGCGAGAGAGAGCAAGATAAAGCCGAGAGAGCAGAAGAAAAGATGCAGCGAGAGAGCAAGATAAGCCGAGAGAGCACAAGAAAAGGTGCAGCGAGAGAGAGCAAGATAAAGCCGAGAGAGCACAAGAAAAGGTGCAGCGAGAGAGAGCAAGATAAAGCAGAGAGAGCACAAGAAAAGGTGCAGCGAGAGAGAGCAAGATAAAGCCGAGAGAGCACAAGAAAAGGTGCAGCGAGAGAGAGCAAGATAAAGCCGAGAGAGCACAAGAAAAGGTGCAGCGAGAGAGAGCAAGATAAAGCCGAGAGAGCACAGAAAAAGGTGCAGCGAGAGAGAGCAAGATAAAGCAGAGACAGCACAAGAAAAGGTGCAGCGAGAGAGAGCAAGATAAAGCAGAGAGAGCACAAGAAAAGGTGCAGCGAGAGAGAGCAAGATAAAGCCGAGAGAGCAGAAGAAAAGGTGCAGCGAGAGAGAGCAAGATAAAGCCGAGAGAGAGCACAAGAAAAGGTGCAGCGAGAGAGAGCAAGATAAAGCAGAGAGAGCACAAGAAAAGGTGCAGCGAGAGAGAGCAAGATAAAGCCGAGAGAGCACAAGAAAAGGTGCAGCGAGAGAGAGCAAGATAAAGCCGAGAGAGCACAAGAAAAGATGCAGCGAGAGAGAGCAAGATAAAGCCGAGAGAGCACAAGAAAAGGTGCAGCGAGAGAGAGCAAGATAAAGCAGAGAGAGCACAAGAAAAGGTGCAGCGAGAGAGAGCAAGATAAAGCCGAGAGAGCACAAGAAAAGGTGCAGCGAGAGAGAGCAAGATAAAGCCGAGAGAGCACAAGAAAAGGTGCAGCGAGAGAGAGCAAGATAAAGCAGAGACAGCACAAGAAAAGGTGCAGTGAGAGAGAGCAAGATAAAGCAGAGAGAGAACAAGAAAAGGTGCAGCGAGAGAGAGCAAGATAAAGCAGAGAGAGCACAAGAAAAGGTGCAGCGAGAGAGAGCAAGATAAAGCCGAGAGAGCACAAGAAAAGGTGCAGCGAGAGAGAGCAAGATAAAGCCGAGAGAGAACAAGAAAAGGTGCAGCGAGAGAGAGCACAGAAGAGACAGACAGCACAAGAAAAAATGTGAGAGTGAGAGACTGTGTGAGGGAGTTTGAGTGAGACAGAGTATGTAAACCATCCCTCAAAATTTCCACTCGCCCACTCGCGTTCGGCAAGTGCAAATTAAATGCGGGCGAGTGGGGCAGACTGACCAGTCAGGTGCCGCCGCCGCCCTCTTACTCAACTTGTCAATCGGCTATCGGAGCTGTGCGGCGCCTGCGCACCTCCCACACTTGTAACATGAGTATGGGAAGGGACGCTGCTTTGGCGCCGCCCCCTCTCAGCAGCAGCTCCTCCGTGCCCGGTGCACGGCCAGCCAACGACAAAGGCAAAATTAATGCGTGCAGATGGCGGCTCGCAACCAACACTCGGGGCTTCCTGTGGTCAGACACAGAGACCTGGGCCCTGCTGGGTATCTGGGGGGGGGCGGATGTGCTGTCCACTCTGGACGGCACATACCATAACAGCCATGTGTACCGGAACGTGGCCGCCCGCCTGGGGGGGCTGGGCTTCAAGCGTAGCCCCGAGCAGTGCCGCATACACATCAAGGGCCTGAAGCGCCAGTGGTACCAGGCCCGGGAGGCCTTCAGCAAGAAAAGCGAGCACGCCTGCAAGATCTGCCGCTACTACAGCGACATGGACTGCATCCTCTGTGCGCAGCCCAAGCCCCTGGCAATGCAGGAGCCCCCCGGGTGCCCGAGGCTGCTTTTCCCTGAGCCCCCCCGCCAAGATCAGGAGGAGGAAGAAGCCGCCAGGGGAGGAGGACCACAGTAACCGCAGGGGGACCAGACCGAGGACTCCGGGGAGGGGGGCTCCGCCTGCTACACCCAGCGCCCCATCAAGTCGGAGGAAAGTGGTGACTTCACCATCCCAATGCCTCCCCGAGACGAATACAAACCTAGTAACCCCAGTGCTGTACTGATACGGTCATCTTACATAGAGGAACGTTTATTTTTCATTGTACGAAAGAATTTTACTGCAGATGATCCTGTCAAGAGTCCGCACACTGATTTCTGTGCGCAACGTTACTGCACGCGTATTTTTCTACGTTTTGCACGTCCGTTTTACTTGCGTTATTTGACGGATGAAAAAATGTGCGAGGATTGTAATACCTTGCGTTAACGCTCAATGCTGTGCGCAAAATTTAATGCGCTGCGCAGGCGTTTTTGCGCTGAGAATGTAATAGGGCCCTAAGTTTATTAAAAGTTGAGCAGTTACACTTAATATTTTGTTGCATCCCATTTGATGTACACAGAGCCGGTGCGCCCTAGGCGGTTGCCTAGCTTGCCTAGTGGAAGCACCGTCCCTGGATGTACAGCACTTATTTTCCTATGTTTACATTGCTTTGTTATTATAATATTGTTAATGTTGTTTGTTAAATGTTTTATTCAGAATAAAGTTACAAAAATAGTGTCATTTTGTAGATAAGAGGGTGTGTTTAGGGTCGGAGTTAAGGGCAGATAGGTGGGGCAACTGGTGGCAAGTAACTCTTAAGGACTGGCTAGTAGCTCAGGACTTGAAAATTTGAGCCCTGATGTAAACCATAAAAGAGTAGACATGTGCATTAGTTTTAGTACTAAAACGATTTAGTCCGAATTTTGGGATAATTTAGTTTTAGTATGACTCAAGAGATACGAAACTGCTCTGTACAAAAAACGAAAGAAACTAAAATAAAATGCACTACATTTTAGTTTCAGTCCTTTTTGTGATATTACATTGATGAGTGAAGGAGACCAGTAATGAAGAGCGCAACATCGCAAAGCTACAGAAAAAGCTTGGAGTTGATTTCCTGGAGTTGCGAGACTAGAGGAAGGAACTGCAAGGTTCTCACTTTACATCGGGTAAACACACGTCTATATCAAGCTTTCTCTCACGCTTCTACTTTTCACTTCTGCCTTTCTCCTTAAATGGAACTCCTGCCCCTCTACCACCGACCCCTACACTATCTGCATCTCTCCCTCCCTCCTCTCGTCCCACATGATGGCCTCGCATGAGCTCCTTTGTTTCATCAGACCATGGTCTCCCTCTAACTCTCGTGCTGCCAATCACTCCCACTCCCACAAATCCCATTCCCACCTTCTCTTTCTCACCCTCCTGCTGTTACTCTATTCAGGTGACATATCCCCTAACCCTGGCCCCACAACACATCCAATACTTCCCTCTCATCCTATCTCCATCGCACATAAATCACCTCCCTGCAAGCCCAGCAACCTCATTCCCATAATCCCTCAGCGCCTGTCCTCTTTCTCCTGCGCCCTCTGGAACGCTCGCTCTGTGTGCAACAAACTCACAGCAATCCATGACCTCTTCCTTTCAAACTCCTTCAACCTCCTAGCTTTAACTAAAACCTGGCTCACTCCCTCTGACACGGCCTCCGTTGCTGCTCTCTCACATGGCGGTCTACACTTGAGCCATACCCCCAGACCGGGTGAGAGAAATGGTGGCGGGGTCGGACTCCTGCTCTCTCCCACCTGCACCTACCAGCATCTCCCTCCACCCCATCCCTCTCCTTTTCCTCCTTCGAGACACACTGCATCCGCCTGTTCTCTCCTCTGGCTCTCAGGGTGGCAGTCATCTACCGCCCACCGGGACCAACCTCCCAGTTCTTTGACCACTTTGCTACCTGGTTTTCTCACTTCCTGTCTTTTAATCTTCCATGCTTAATTCTCGGGGACTTCAACATTCCCATTGATGATCCTTCCGCCCCTGCTGCCTCCAAACTTCTTTCACTCACGTCCTCCCTTGGACTCACACAATCCTCCCTCCTCCCTACCCACCGCGATGGTCACGCTATTGACCTTGTCTTTTCCAACCTCTGCTCCATTTCTGAGTTCAAATGTCGCCCTTTCCCCATCTCTGACCACCACCTTCTCTCTTTCAACCTATCTGGACTTCCTAAACACCCTGCTCCCCCACCCCGCACCACACACTCGCAGAAATCTACATGCTGTGGATCCCCATCAATTCTCCAATCTACTTCACCACCTCCCTCACACCTCATCCTTCACCTGCCCTGATGCTGCCACTAATCACTACAACACTACTCTTATCTCTGCTCTAGACACTCTTGCTCCTCTTCGACTCTGTAAGGCCCCACGCCGCCAGCTTCAGCCCTGGCACACCCTCCAGACTCGCTACCTGCAAAGATGCTCCCGCACTGCAGAGCGTGCCTGGAGGAAATCCCGCTCTGAAGCTGATTTTGTTCCCTTCAAGTTTATTCTCCGGTCATACACCTCTGCCCTCCACTTGGCCAAACAATCCTTCTTCTCATCTCATATCTACGCTGTCCTCCAACCCTAAACGGCTCTGGTCCACCTTCAACACCCTCCTCTACCCACCTGCACCTCCCCCCTCAGCTGCCTTCAGCGCTCAAGACCTGGCAGACTACTTCCTCAGTAAAACTTTAACTATCAGAAGCAACATCCCAACACAAGATAGTTATCTGCCACCTCCACTCCCAGCGGTCCCCTCTGCCACCCTCTGCCGCTTCCTCCCAGCCACTGAGGAGGAAGTCAATTCCTTATTGTCCTCCTCACATCTCACCACGTGCCCGCTCGACCCCATTCCCTCACATCTAATTCCTCCCCTCTCCTCCTCCCTCACCCCTGCTCTCACACACATCTTCAGCCTATCTCTCTCCACTGGCTCCTTTCCATCCGCCTTCAAACACGCGCAAGTTACCCCTTTACTAAAGAAACCATCCCTAGATCCCAACTCTCCATCCAACTACCGTCCTGTATCCCTGCTTCCCTTCACATCTAAGCTCTTAGAAAAACTAGTCTTCAACCGCCTCTCCCTCTTCCTGTCCTCCAATTCCCTATTTGACCCCCTGCAATCTGGCATCCGTCCCCTACACTCAACTGAAACCGCTCACCAAAGTCACCAATGACCTCCTAACTGATAAAGAAAACACGGCCACTATTCTATTCTCATCCTGCTTGCCCATCTCGGCTGCTTTTGACACTGTTGACCACCCCCTCCTTCTACAGACCCTCAACTCTCTTGGTCTCGGTGACACTGCACTCGCTTGGATTGACTCCTATTTATCCAACAGGTCCTTCTCTGTGTTCTTTGCTGGTAACTATCCTCTTCATTGCCTCTTTCTGTTGGTGTACCTCAAGGCCTTTGGTCCTCTGCTCTTTTCCATCTACACCTCCTCCCTGGGCAAAATCATCAACAGCTTTGGTTTTAATTACCACCTCTACGCTGATGACACTCAGATCTACCTCTCTACCCCTGATCTCTCTCCCCCTGTCCTTTCCAAAGTCAGTGACTGTTTATCTGGCATCTCCTCCTGGATGGCCTCGCACCACCTAAAGATCAACATGTCCAAGACGGAGCTCCTACTTATTCCTCCCTCCAATGACTCCCCACCTCCTGACTTATCTATCACAGTGGAGGGTATCACCATCTCCCCATCAAACAAAGTTCGCTGTCTTGGAGTTACACTTGACTCTGCTCTTTCCTTCATCCCCCACATCCAGTCTCTTTCCTCCTCCTGCCGATACCAACTGCGTAATATTTCCAGAATTCGGCCATTTCTTACCGCTGTCACCACAAAACAACTCATACACGCCCTGGTAATCTCCCGACTCGACTATTTAATAATCCTCTTATCTGGCCTCCCTCTGTCCGCCTCTCCCCCTACAATCCATCCTGAACGCCTCCGCCAGGCTAATTCACCTCACCCGCCGCTCTGTCTCTGCCGCTCCCCTCTGCGAGTCCCTTCACTGGCTCCCCATCCACTGCAGAATTAAGTTCAAAATCCTTATCCTTACCTACAAAACCCTCACTAACTCAGCGCCCCACTACCTGTCCTCACTAATCACCAAATACACCCCAGCCGCTCCCTAAGGTCAAACAGTGACCTGCGCCTAGCTTCTCCCCGCATCACCTCTTCCCATGATAGACTGCAGGATTTCTCACGCGCAGCCCCCACTCTCTGGAACGCTCTCCCTCGTACTGTCAGACTTTCCCCTAACTTCTCTTCCTTCAAACGCTTCCTTAAAACATTCCTATTTAGAGAAGCCGACCCCCCAACTCACTGACGCAACCATCAATCACTCTCACCTTACAGTCCTCTCCTCCTGTTTCCAACCCCAACCCTCCCAGATTGTGAGTTCCTACGGGAATAGGGCCCTCATCTCCTCCTGTACTGTTTGTCAAATGTTGTACAATGTATTGTAACCCTGTCTATACTGTGCCTATTGTACAGCGCTGCGGAATATGCTGGCGCTTTATAAATAAAGAATAATAATTCTTCCCGACCCCTACCCAAAAATCTGACAGTGATAGAGCTCCAGAATACTCACTCGCAGCACAGACAGCCAGCACAGGAGAGGAATCCTTTAATTAACCCTTGCATGTCTATGAGGCAGACAAGATGATAAAAGCAGCTGGAGAGGGAAAACATTCAAATAAATCACACTGAAAGCTAATGACAGAGGAGGGCTGGATAGTAAAACCCCTTTATAACAAGCAGCGCTGGGAGAAGAGAGGGACTTTATAAAACGTGTGTTATCTCCCCTCCCGCTCTGCATAATAGGGGCTTAGGTCTGATACATTTTATATTATCCAGGAGCACTATCCCCCTTTCCACATCTATAATACACGTTTTATATAAAGTCCCTCTCCTCTCCCAGTGCTGCTTGTTATAAAGTTTTTTTTTTACGTCTGATACATTTAGTATCCAGCTCTCACAGTTACTCTGTCATTATGAGCCTTCAGTGTGATTTATTTGAATGTTTTCCCTGGATTTAAAGTGCTTTATTTTATTATAAAAATTAATTTGCACCAGTCATCTCTTCTCTGAGCTTTCAGACCGATTTACGTTAATATTTTCCCTCTCCCCTGCTTTTATATTCCTGTGTCTCCCCCACAGAGATACAAAGTTTAAGTAAAAGTTCCCTCTCCTGTGCTGGATAAGCATTGCATTCCGAAGTTCTGCACCCTCCACATGCCAATGCAGTAGGATGTTCTATACATTATACAGAGAGAAGCATTTTTTTAAAACCCTTTAAATCCAGTGGCTGTGAGTGCTGAGATCGGCTGCTTGTTACATTATCTCTCAGTACAATGTATCAGGCTCAGCTGTTACAGTAACAGCGCTCAGATTTTCAGTAAAACAAGAAAATAATATTGTTCTAACCTCTTATATATAAAAATATTATTTACTAGTTTTACTGAAACTCTGAGCGCTGTGATGAGCAGCAGTCAGTTACTGTAACAGCTTTGCCTGACACATTGTGCTGAGAGTGAGAGATACTGTAACAAGCAGCGATCTCAGCCCTCTGAGGAGCCACTACAATAGTAATTGTATCCACTGGTTTTCGGATGAATGAAATTAGTTTTCATACTAAAGAACTGAAAACGAATTTCTTTAGCAACTAAATAAATTGCATTGTAGGACTAATCCATTACTTCAAAACTAAATTTTGTGCTGTGCACATGTCTATAAAAGAGCGTGAGCGTGTCAGCGGGTGAGTGAGAGCATGAGTGTGCGAGTGTGTGAGCGAGTCTGTATGTGAGCGAGTCTGTATGTGAGCGAGCGAGTCAGTGGGTGAGTGGGTGAGGGAGTCAGCGGGTGAGCGGGTGAGTGAGAGCATGAGTGTGCGAGTGTGTGAGCGAGTCTGTATGTGAGTGAGCGAGTCTGCATGTGCGAGAGCGAGTCTGTATGTGAGCGTGCGAGTCAGCGGGTGAGTTTGGTGAGCGAGTCAGCGGGTGAGTGGGTGAGCGAGTCAGTGGCTGAGTGGGTGAGCGGGTGAGTGGGTGAGCGAGTCAGCGGGTGAGTGGGTGAGTGAGTCAGTGGGTGAGCGAGTAAGTGGGTGAGCGAGTCAGCGGGTGAGGGAGTCTGTATGTGAGTGAGTTAGCGGGTGAGTGCGTGAGCGAGTCAGCAGGTGAGTGGGTCAGCGGGTGAGTGGGTCAGCGGGTGAGTGGGTGAGCGAGTCAGCGAGTGAGTGTGTGAGCGGGTGAGTGAGAGCATGAGTGTGCGAGTGTGTGAACGAGTCTGTATGTGAGCGAGCGAGTCTGTATGTGAGCGAGCAAGTCATCGGGTGAGCGGGTCAGCGGGTGAGTGGGTCAGCTGGTGAGTGGGTGAGCGAGACAGCGGGTCAGCGGGTGAGTGGGTGAGCGGGTGAGTGGGTCAGCGGGTGAGTGGGTGAGCGAGTCAGCGGGTGAGCGGGTGAGCGAGTTAGCGGGTGAGTGCGTGAGCGAGTCAGCGGGTGAGCGGGTGAGTGAGAGCATGAGTGTTGTGTGAGCGAGTCTGTATGTAAGCGAGCGAGTCAGCGGGTGAGTGGGTGAGCGAGTCAGCGGGTGAGTGGGTGAGCGAGTCAGCAGGTGAGTGGGTGAGTGAGTCAGCGGGTGAGTGGGTCAGCGGGTGAGTGGGTCAGCAGGTGAGTGGGTGAGCGAGTCAGCGGATGAGTGGGTGAGCGGGTCAGCGGGTGAGCGAGTCAGCGGGTGAGTGAGTCAGTGGGTGAGTGAGTCAGTGGGTGAGCGGGTGAGTGGGTGAGCGAGTCAGCGGGTGAGTGAGTCAGCGGGTGAGCGGGTGAGTGAGTCAGCGGGTGAACGGGTGAGTGGGTGAGCGGGTCAGCGGGTGAGTTGTTGAGGGAGTCTGTATGTGAGCGAGTTAGCGGGTGAGTGAGTCTGTATGTGAGCGAGTTAGCGGTTGAGTTCGTGAGCGAGTCAAAAGCTGAGCGCGTGAGCGAGTCAGTGGGTGAGTGCGTGAGCGAGTCAGCGGGTGAGCGAGTCTGTATGTGAGCGAGTTAGCGGGTGAGTAAGTGAGCAAGTCTTTATGCGAGCGAGTCTGTATGTGAGTGAGTCAGCGGGTGAGCGAGTCTGTATGTGAGCGAGTTAGCGGGTGAGTAAGTGAGCAAGTCTTTATGCGAGCGAGTCTGTATGTGAGTGAGTCAGCGGGTGAGTAAGTAAGCAAGTTTTATGTGAGCGAGTCTGTATGTGAGTGAGTCAGCGGGTGAGCGAGTCTGTATGTGAGTGAGTCAGCGGGTGAGTAAGTAAGCAAGTCTTTATGTGAGTGAGTCTGTATGTGAGTGAGTCAGCGGTTGAGCGAGACACGGGGGGGTGAGTGTGTGAGCGAGCTTGAGTGTGTCTTGGTTTCACAGTTGCAGAGATGCTAATATTCAGTTCCTCAGTTTCCCCAGCCTGAGGTCCTGAGCTGCACAGGGTTTCACGTGCACAGCCTGTGCTAGTTCATGTGAAGCTTTGTTGGGTGGGATAGTGGGCGGGGAGGAGGCGGGGAATATTCAGGAAGTTGGAGCTGAAGAAACACCCCTAGCTGAGGGGGCGTGGCCTGAGAAGATGAAATGACAGCTTAAAGCAAGAAAATATTTTTTTTTACACATTTTTAAAATGTATTGATTTATTCTAGTTTGTTTATAAAAGTGTTTAAATGAAAACTTTAATTTTCTTTTCTAGACGTGCAAATCCCTTTAAGCTTCGTCTAAGGACTGGAGAAAGGCATGAAAGCCTGCTGGGAAGAACAGGGGGTCCAGCAAGGAAGCGGCATTAACAGATGTGACCCAGTCTGGATATTGAGATCCGTTACAGAAACGATTCATTGTTACTGAACGTTTCTGAATTATTGAATTGCCATGAAGTGCACATGTCTAATCTCCACACACTGCATGCTGGGTAAATGATCATATCAATGACATGTTAATACCTTCTGAGGAATTGATGCCGGGTGATTTTCCACGATCAGCCTTTTTATATAATGAATCCACAATCGTTTCTCCTCCTGATTTCTTGCCTAAGAATGAAAATGATAATTACACACGAGGAAACATCGTCTACTGACACAACACGTGCAGTTACACTCAGTGACAGCTTACACTGAGTGACTATATGTGCGCAGATCGGTTATACACTCACTGAGTGACTATATGTGCGCAGCTCTGTTATACACTCACTGACAGCTTACACTGAGTGACTATATGTGCGCAGCTCGGTTATACATTCACTGACAGCTTACACTGAGTGACTATATGTGCGCAGATCGGTTATACATTCACCGACAGCTGACACTGAGTGACTATATGTGCGCAGATCGGTTATACACTCACTGACAGGTTTATACTGAGTGACTATATGTGCACAGCTCTGTTATACACTCACTGACAGCTTACACTGAGTGACTATATGTGTGCAGCTCAGTTATATATTCACTGACAGCTTATACTGAGTGACTATGTGTGCGCAGATCGGTTATACATTCACCAACAGCTTACACTGAGTGACTATATGTGCGCAGATCGGTTATACACTGACTGACTATATGTGCACAGCTCTGTTATACACTCACTGACAGCTTATACTGAGTGACTATATGTGCACAGATCGTTTATACATTCACCGACAGCTTACACTGAGTGACTATATGTGTGCAGATCGGTTATACATTCACCGACAGCTTACACTGAGTGACTATATGTGCGCAGATCGGTTATACACTCACTGACAGTTTATACTGAGTGACCATATGTACGGAGATCGGTTATACATTCACCGACAGCTTACACTGAGTGACTATATGTGCGCAGATCCGTTATACAGTCACTGACAGCTTATACTGAGTGACTATATTTGCGCAGATCGGTTATACAGTCACTGACAGCTTATACTGAGTGACTATATGTGCGCAGATCGGTTATACATTCACTGACAGTTTATACTGAGTGACTATATGTGCGCAGATCGATTATACATTTACTGACAGTTTATACTGAGTGACTATATTTGCGCAGATCGGTTATACATTCACTGACAGTTTATACTGAGTGACTATATGTGCGCAGCTCGGTTATACATTCACTGACAGTTTATACTGAGTGACTATATGTGTGCAGATCGGTTATACATTCACTGACAGTTTATACTGAGTGACTATATGTGTGCAGATCGGTTATACATTCACTGACAGTTTATACTGAGTGACTATATGTGTGCAGATCGGTTATACATTCACCGACAGCTTACACTCAGGGCCGGATTTACCCTAAGGCACAGTAGGCATGTGCCTACAGGCGCCTGCCACAAGGGGGCGCCTTGCTCTGTGTGTAAAAAAAAAAGGATTTTTTTTTTTTACATTTTGCAATAATTTAGACCACTGTATCTCTGGAGTCCTAAGGGCTAGAGGGACATATGAGATATCATTGGAAAGGTCAGTTTATATCCTTTCCAGTGATACCAAATATAACCAGGTTAGATTTCTGTAAAAATAAAATATCTAATAAAATAATATTTTTCTCAATGCTCAACACGGCATTATTATTCAGTTTACAATTATAAAGTGCACAGTGATGCTGCACTAACTCACCTCATTTACCATACTGCCAGCGAGTGTGTATCTGGTGAAGCAACGCATTAAGTCAAAACTTAGACCGTGGCGCTGCAGTGAGGAGGGACAGGGGGACTTTAGCACCTGCATCCCTGAATTGTACAGCACACAAGGTTAAGTGAGGTGTCATTGGAAAGGTCAGAGTCTAGTCTTTCCTATGATACCGAACACGACCATGTAATGTGTAAAAATAAAAAAATGAAAAAAGTAAATGCTAAATATTTTTTTTCTGTTCTACAGCGAAGGCAATATATGCTTTTACATATAAAACAAGCTATGCTGCTGCATTCACTGCCCTCCTCCTCCTTTAACCATTCTACCCCACTGACTCCCTCACTCCCTGCCCCTTCTTCTACTATGTCTTCATTTTCTACAGTCTCAGAGGAGGATGTAACAGAACTTCTTGTGTCCTCCTACCTGACCACCTGTCCACTTGATTCCATCCCCTCACACCTTATTCAGCCTGTCCTACCAGTTACTGTTCCTGCTTTGACTCATATTTTTAACCTCTCCCTCTCCTCTGGAATCTTCCCCTCTGTATTCAAACATGCTTGCTTTGATCACCCCATTCTAAAAAAGTCATCTCTTGATCCTACCTCCCTCTTGAACTACTGTCCCATCTCTCTGCTTCCCTTTGCCTCCAAAATCTTAGAACGTCTGGTCTATAACCAGCTCACCGGTTTTCTTGCTGCTAACTCTCTACTCGATCCGCTCCAGTCCGGTTTTCGCTCCCAACAATCTACCGAGACTGCTCTGACCAAGGTGACTAATGATTTAGCTGCCGCTGAAACCAAAGGTCACTTCTCCCTCCTTATTCTTCTTGACCTTTCCGCTGCATTCAACACTAGTGATCACCCTCTCCTGCTTCTCACGCTGCGTCAACTTGGCCTCAGTGACATCGCTCTCTCCTGGTCCTCTTCCTGTGTCTCTTTTCGCTCCTTCAGTGTCTCCTTCCTTGGTGTCTCTTCACCACAAGTTCCCCTTTCGGTTGGGGTACCTCAAGGCTCTGTTCTGGGTCCCCTACACTTCTCGATCTATACTGCCTCTTTGGGCAACCTCATCTCTTCCTATGGATTCCAATATCACCTCTATGCTGATGACACCCAAATCTACCTTTCCTCCCCCGATCTCTCTCCTCCGGTGTTGGACTGTGTTACTGCCAACCTATCGGCTGTCTCCGACTGGATGACTTCCCATTTCCTAAATCTCAACCTCTCGAAAACTGAACTTCTCATCTTCCCTCCCTCTAAAACCTCCATTCCTGCACCCATTTCTCTTCAGTTGAATGGTGCCACCATTACTTCTACCTCTCAAGCTCCATTGCCTCAGGGTCCTCTTGGACTCCAATCTACCCTTTACTTCTCACATTCAGTCTTTAACCAAATCCTGCTACTTCCACCTAAAAGACATTGCGCGCATCCGTCCCTTTCTTAATCCAGACTCTACTAAAATGCTCATCCAAGCCCTTATTATCTCCCGCCTCGACTACTGTAACCTCCTTCTCTCTGGCCTTAAGAGACCCCAGATTCTGCCTCTGCAGTCTGTAATGAACGCCTCTGCCAGACTCGGCTTCAAGATTTCTCCCAAGCTGCACCCTTTCTATGGAACTCCCTCCCCCACAACATCAGACTCACCCGTCTCTCCAGTCCTTCAAGAAGTCTCTGAAAATGCATTACTATAGAGAAGCCTATCAGCTCACTCCATGATCCCCGCTGTCATTTCCTGCTCCGTCTTCCCATACAGTCCTCATGCAACCCGCTACTTCAAATACCCTATTCGCCCTCACCTAATGCGTCACCCCTCTCCTCTTAGATTGTAAGCTCTGGGGCAGGGTCCTCTCTCCTCTTAGAATGTAAGCTCTGGGGCAGGGTCCTCTCTCCTCTTAGATTGTAAGCTCTGGGGCAGGGTCCCCTCTCCTCTTAGATTGTAAGCTCTTGAGCAGGGTCCCCTCTCCTCTCAGAGTGTAAGATCTGGAGCAGGGTCCTCTCTCCTCTTAGATTGTAAGCTATGGGGCAGGGTCCCCTCTCCTCTTAGATTGTAAGCTCTGGGGCAGGGTCCCCTCTCCTCTTAGATTGTAAGCTCTGGAGCAGGGTCCCCTCTCCTCTTAGATTGTAAGCTCTGGGGCAGGTCCCCTCTCCTCTTAGATTGTAAGCTCTCTGGGGCAGGGTCCCCTCTCCTCTTAGATTGTAAGCTCTGGGGCAGGATCCCCTCTCCTCTTAGATTGTAAGCTCTGGGGCAGGGTCCCCTCTCCTCTTAGATTGTAAGCTCTGGGGCAGGGTCCCCTCTCCTCTTAGATTGTAAGCTATGGGGCAGGGTCCCCTTTCCTCTTAGATTGTAAGCTCTGGAGCAGGTTCCCCTCTCCTCTCAGAGTGTAAGATCTGGAGCAGGGTCCTCTCTCCTCTTAGATTGTAAACTATGGGGCAGGGTCCTCTCTCCTCTTAGATTGTAAGCTCTGGGGCAGGGTCCCCTCTCCTCTTAGATTGTAAGCTCTGGGGCAGGTTCCCCTCTCCTCTCAGAGTGTAAGATCTGGAGCAGGGTCCTCTCTCCTCTTAGATTGTAAGCTCTGGAGCAGGGTCCCCTCTCCTCTTAGATTGTAAGCTCTGGAGCAGGGTCCCCTCTCCTCTTAGATTGTAAGCTCTGGGGCAGGGTCCCCTCTCCTCTCAGATTGTAAGCTCTGGGGCAGGGTCCACTCTCCTCTTAGATTGTAAGCTCTGGGGGTCCCCTCTCCTCTTAGATTGTAAACTCTGGGGCAGGGTCCCCTCTCCTCTTAGATTGTAAGCTCTGGGGCAGGGTCCCCCCTCCTCTTAGATTGTAAGCTCTTGAGCAGGGTCCTCTCTCCTCTTAGATTGTAAGCTCTTGAGCAGGGTCCCCTCTCCTGCTGTTCCGTGTATGTAACATTTATGTATAGTTGTTATTCTGTTTCTCCCATTGTACAGCGCTAAGGAATTTGTTGGAGCTTTATAAATACTTTAACTGTAACTAATTTAAGGCAACAGATTCTGCCTCTTCTTTTGATTTGAGCGCAGAGAAAACCAGTTTCAGTTTTGGGGGGGGTAGGGGTGCTCCGCATTTCTGGCCCTGGTTACACTGAGTGACTATATGTGCGCAGGCGGGTTATTTACTAACAGATTCTATTGTCACAGAAGGGTTAGGTATCAGCACATGTTTCCTCACCTTGCTCGCACGTCACACACACACACGCACACACACGCACGCACGCACGCACGCACGCACACGCACGCACGCACGCGCACACACGCACGCACGCACGCACACGCGCGCTCTCACCTGGATCACTTGCTGGTGTTTGGGGATGGTCAGGTCTGACACACGGAAGCTCAGGGCGTCCTTCAGATGTTCTGTCAGTATCAGGTTGCAGCACTGTCATGGATAGACAGGAGTCACATTACACGGAGAAAGCAGACAGAAGGTTTGTGGTTGTGCTCTGACACCACGTACTGACGCCAGGGGATGGCGAGGAGGGCACCTTAACTGGCATCGCACCTTTATGCCAGGCTCGCTGTGATAGCTCCCTGACTTCATGCTCCTCCGTTTAGGTTTGTGTCATGACACAGTGTGACGCGCTCGCTGTACGCGGTGATTACGCGCTCGCACGGTGCTCGGGACACACGGCCGCACGGTGCTCGGAAAAACACGGCCACACGGTGCTCGGGACACACGGCCGCACGGTGCTCGGAAAAACACGGCCACACGGTGCTCGGGACACACGGCCGTACTGTGCTCGGAAAAACACGGCCGCACGGTGCTCGGGACACACGGCCGTACTGTGCTCGGAAAAACACGGCTGCACGGTGTTCGGACACACGGCCGCACGGTGTTCGGATACACGGCCGCACGGTGTTCGGACACACGGCCGCACGGTGTTCGGACACACGGCCGCACAGTGTTCGGACACACGGCCGCACGGTGTTCGGATACACGGCCGCACGGTGTTCAGACACACGGCCACACGGTGTTCAGACACACGGACGCACGGTGTTCGGGCACACGGCCGCACGGTGTTCGGATACACGGCCGCACGGTGTTCGGACACACTGCCGCACGGTGTTCGGACACACGGCCGCACGGTGTGCGGATACACGGCCGCACGGTGTTCAGACACCCGGCCGCACGGTGTTCAGACACACGGCCGCACGGTGTTCGGACACACGGCCGCACGGTGTTCGGATACACGGCCGCACGGTGTTCAGACACACGGCCGCACGGTGTTCAGACACACGGACGCACGGTGTTCGGGCACACGGCCGCACGGTGTTCAGACACACGGCCGCACGGTGTTCGGACACACGGCCGCACGGTGTTCGGACACACGGCCGCACGGTGTTCGGACACACGGCCGCACGGTGTTCGGATACACGGCCGCACGGTGTTCAGACACACGGCCACACGGTGTTCAGACACACGGACGCACGGTGTTCGGGCACACGGCCGCACGGTGTTCGGATACACGCCGCACGGTGTTCGGACACACTGCCGCACGGTGTTCGGACACACGGCCGCACGGTGTGCGGATACACGGCCGCACGGTGTTCAGACACCCGGCCGCACGTGTTCAGACACACGGCCGCACGGTGTTCGGACACACGGCCGCACGGTGTTCGGATACACGGCCGCACGGTGTTCAGACACACGGCCACACGGTGTTCAGACACACGGACGCACGGTGTTCGGGCACACGGCCGCACGGTGTTCGGACACACTGCCGCACGGTGTTCGGACACACGGCCGCACGGTGTGCGGATACACGGCCGCACGGTGTTCAGACACACGGCTGCACGGTGTTCAGACACACGGACGCACGGTGTTCGGATACACTGCCGCACGGTGCTCGGGACACACGCCGCACGGTGCTCGGGACACCCGGCCGCACAGTGTTCAGACACACGGCCGCACGGTGTTCGGACACATGGCCGCACGGTGTTCGGATACACGGCCGCACGGTGCTCGGGACACACGGCCGCACGGTGCTCGGGACACCCGGCCGCACAGTGTTCAGACACACGGCCGCACGGTGTTCGGACACATGGCCGCACGGTGTTCGGATACACGGCCGCACGGTGCTCGGACACACGGCCGCACGGTGCTCGGGACACACGGCCGCACAGTGTTCAGACACACGGCCGCACGGTGTTCGGACACATGGCCGCACGGTGTTCGGATACACGGCCGCACGGTGCTCGGGACACACGGCCGCACGGTGCTCGGGACACACGGCCGTACTGTGCTCGGAAAAACACAGCCGCACGGTGTTTGGACACACGGCCGCACAATGTTCGGGACACACGGCTGCACGGTGCTCGGGACACAAGGCCGCACGGTGTTCAGACACACGGTGTTCGGATACACGGCCACACGGTGTTCGGACACACGGCCGCACGGTGCTCGGGACACACGGCCGCACGGTGCTCGGGACACACGGCCGCACGGTGTTCAGACACACGGCCGCACGGTGTTCGGACACATGGCCGCACGGTGTTCGGATACACGGCCGCACGGTGCTCGGGACACACGGCCGCACGGTGCTCGGGACACACAGCTGTACTGTGCTCGGAAAAACACAGCCGCACGGTGTTTGGACACACGGCCGCACGATGTTCGGGACACACGGCCGCACGGTGTTCGGACACACGGCCGCACGGTGCTCGGGACACACGGCCGCACGGTGCTCGGGACACAAGGCCGCACGGTGTTCGGACACACGGTGTTCGGATACATGGCCGCACGGTGTTCGGACACACGGCCGCACGGTGCTCGGAAAAACACGGGTGCACGGTGTTCGGACACACGGCCGCATGGTGTTCGGACACACGGCCGCACGGTGTTCGGATACATGGCCGCACGGTGCTCGGGACACAAGGCCGCATGGTGCTCGGGACACACGGCCGCACGGTGTTCGGATACACGGCCGCACGGTGCTCGGACACCGGCCGCACGGTGTTCAGACACACGGCCGCACAGTGTTCGGACACACGGCCGCACAGTGTTCAGATACACGGCCGCACGGTGCTCGGGACACACGGCCGCACGGTGCTCGGGACACACGGCCGCACGGTGTTCAGACACACGGCCACAAAAGTGTTCAGACACACGGCCGCACGGTGTTCGGATACACGGCCGCACGGTGCTCGGGACACACGGCCACACGGTGCTCGGGACACACGGCCGCACGGTGTTCAGACACACGGCTGCACAGTGTTCGGACACACGGTCGCACGGTGCTCGGGACACACGGCCGCACGGTGCGCGGGACACCCGGCCGCACGGTGTTCAGACACACGGCCGCACAGTTTCGGACAAACGGCCGCACGGTGTTCGGATGCACGGCCGCACGGTGTTCAGACACACGGACGCACGGTGTTCGGATACACGGCCGCACGGTGCTCGGGACACACGGCCGCACGGTGCTCGGGACACCCGGCCGCACGGTGTTCAGACACACGGCCGCACAGTGTTTGGACACAGGGCCGCACGGTGTTCGGATACACGGCCGCACGGTGCTCGGGACACACGGCCGCACGGTGCTCGAGACACACGGCCGCACGGTGCTCGGGACACGAGGCCGCACGGAGTTCGGACACACGGTGTTCGGATACACGGCCGCACGGTGTTCGGACACACGGCCGCACGGTGCTCAGACACATGGCCGAACGGGGTTCGGACACACGGCCGCACGGTGTTCGGACACATGGCCGCATGGTGCTCGGGACACACGGCCAGACGGTGCTCGGGACACACGGCCGCACGGTGCTCGGGACACACGGCCGCACGGTGCTCGGAAAAACACGGGTGCACGGTGTTCGGACACACGGCCGCATGGTGTTCGGACACACGGCCGCACGGTGTTCGGATACATGGCCGCACGGTGCTCGGGACACAAGGCCGCACGGTGCTCGGGACACACGGCCGCACGGTGTTCGGATACACGGCCGCACGGTGCTCGGGACACCCGGCCGCACGGTGTTCAGACACACGGCCGCACAGTGTTCGGACACACGGCCGCACGGTGTTCAGATACACAACCGCACGGTGCTCGGGACACACGGTGTTCAGACACACGGCCGCACAGTGTTCAGACACACGGCCGCACGGTGTTCGGATACACGGCCGCACGGTGCTCGGGACACACGGCCGCACGGTGCTCGGGACACACGGCCGCACGGTGTTCAGACACACGGCCGCACAGTGTTCGGACACACGGTCGCACGGTGCTCGGGACACACGGCCGCACGGTGCGCGGGACACCCGGCCGCACGGTGTTCAGACACACGGCCGCACAGTGTTCGGACAAACGGCCGCACGGTGTTCGGATGCACGGCCGCACGGTGTTCAGACACACGGACGCACGGTGTTCGGATACACGGTCGCACGGTGCTCGGGACACACGGCCGCACGGTGCTCGGGACACCCGGCCGCACGGTGTTCAGACACACGGCCGCACAGTGTTTGGACACAGGGCTGCACGGTGTTCGGATACACGGCCGCACGGTGCTCGGGACACACGGCCGCACGGTGCTCGAGACACACGGCCGCACGGTGCTCGGGACACAAGGCCGCACGGAGTTCGGACACACGGTGTTCGGATACACGGCACGGTGTTCGGACACACGGCCGCACGGTGCTCAGACACATGGCCGAACGGGGTTCGGACACACGGCCGCACGGTGTTCGGACACACGGCCGCACGGTGCTCGGGACACACGGCCAGACGGTGCTCGGGACACACGGCCGCACGGTGCTCGGGACACACGGCCGCACGGTGTTTGGACACACTGCCGCACGGTGCTCGGGACACACGGCCGCACGGTGCTCGGGACACACGGCCGCACGGGTTCGGACACACGGCGCACGGTGTTCGGCACACACGGCGCACGGTGTTCGGATACACGGCCGCACGGTGTTCGGATACATGGCCGCACGGTGCTCGGGATACACGGATGCATGATGTGCAGACACACAGCCACACGGTGCTCAGAAACACGGTGCTCGGACACACGGCCGCACGATGCGCAGACACACGGCCACGCGGTGCTCGGACACACGGTGCTCGGACACATGGCCACACGATGCGCAGACACACGGCACACGATACACGGCCGCACATCACGATGCGCAGACACACGGCCACGCGGTGCTCAGACACGGCCACACGATATACGGCCGCACGGTGCTCGGACACACGGCTGCACGATGCGCAGACACACGGCCACATGGTGCTTGGACACACGGCCACACGATGCGCAGACACACGGCCGCACGGTGCTTGGAGACACGGTGCTCAGACACACGGCCGCACGATGCGCAGACACACGGCCACATGGTGCTCGGACACACGGCCGCACGATGCGCAGACACACGGCCACATGGTGCTCGGACACACAGTGCTCGGACACACGGCCGCACGGTGCTTGGAGACACGGTGCTCAGACACACGGCCGCACGATGCGCAGACACACGGCCACATGGTGCTCGGACACACGGCCGCACGATGCGCAGACACACGGCCATATGGTGCTCGGACACACAGTGCTCGGACACACGGCCGCACGATGCGCAGACACACGGCCACACGGTGCTCGGACACATGGCCGCATGGTGCTCGGACACACGTGCTCAGACACACGGCCGCACGATGCGCAGACACAGGCCACATGGTGCTCGGACACACAGTGCTCGGACACACGGCCGCACGATGCGCAGACACACGGCCATATGGTGCTCGGACACACAGTGCTCGGACACACGGCCGCACGATGCGCAGACACACGGCCACACGGTGCTCGGACACATGGCCGCATGGTGCTCGGACACACGGTGCTCAGACACACGGCCGCACGATGCGCAGACACACGGCCACACGGTGTTCGGACACACGGCCGCACGGTGCTCAGACACATGCCGAACGGGGTTCGGACCACGGCCGCACGGTGTTCGGACACACGGCCGCATGGTGCTCGGGACACACGGCCAGACGGTGCTCGGACACATGGCCGCACGGTGCTCGGGACACACGGCCGCACGGTGCTCGGAAAAACACGGGTGCACGGTGTTCGGACACACGGCCGCATGGTGTTCGGACACACGGCCGCACGGTGTTCGGATACATGGCCGCACGGTGCTCGGGACACAAGGCCGCACGGTGCTCGGACACACGGCCGCACGGTGGTTCGATACACGGCCGCACGGTGCTCGGGACACCCGGCCGCACGGTGTTCAGACACACGGCCGCACAGTGTTCAGACACACGGCCGCACGGTGTTCGGATACATGGCCGCACGGTGCTCGGGACACACGGCCGCACGGTGCTCGGGACACACGGCCGCACGGTGTTCAGACACACGGCCGCACAGTGTTCGGACACACGGTCGCACGGTGTTCGGATGCACGGCCGCACGGTGTTCAGACACACGGACGCACGGTGTTCGGATACACGGTCGCACGGTGCTCGGGACACACGGCCGCACGGTGCTCGGGACACCCGGCCGCACGGTGTTCAGACACACGGCCGCACAGTGTTTGGACACAGGGCTGCACGGTGTTCGGATACACGGCCGCACGGTGCTCGGGACACACGGCCGCACGGTGCTCGAGACACACGGCCGCACGGTGCTCGGGACACAAGGCCGCACGGAGTTCGGACACACGGTGTTCGGATACACGGCCGCACGGTGTTCGGACACACGGCCGCACGGTGCTCAGACACATGGCCGAACGGGGTTCGGACACACGGCCGCACGGTGTTCGGACACACGGCCGCACGGTGCTCGGGACACACGGCCAGACGGTGCTCGGGACACACGGCCGCACGGTGCTCGGGACACACGGCCGCACGGTGTTTGGACACACGGCCGCACGGTGCTCGGGACACACGGCCGCACGGTGCTTGGGACACACGGCCGCACGGTGTTCGGACACACGGCCGCACGGTGTTCAGACACACAGCCGCACGGTGTTCGGATACACGGCCGCACGGTGTTCGGATACATGGCCGCACGGTGCTCGGGATACACGGATGCATGATGTGCAGCCACACAGCCACACGGTGCTCAGAAACACGGTGCTCGGACACACGGCCGCACGATGCGCAGACACACGGCCACGCGGTGCTCGGACACACGGTGCTCGGACACATGGCCACACGATGCGCAGACACACGGCCACACGGTGCTCAGACACACGGCCACACGATATACGGCCGCACGGTGCTCGGACACACGGCTGCACGATGCGCAGACACGGCCACATGGTGCTTGGACACACGGCCACACGATGCGCAGACACACGGCCGCACGGTGCTTGGAGACACGGTGCTCAGACACACGGCCGCACGATGCGCAGACACACGGCCACATGGTGCTCGGACACACGCCGCACGATGCGCAGACACACGGCCATATGGTGCTCGGACACACAGTGCTCGGACACACGGCCGCACGATGCGCAGACACACGGCCACACGGTGCTCGGACACATGGCCGCATGGTGCTCGGACACACGGTGCTCGGACACACGGCCGCACGGTGCTTGGAGACACGGTGCTCAGACACACGGCCGCACGATGCGCAGACACACGGCCACATGGTGCTCGGACACACGGCCGCACGATGCGCAGACACACGGCCATATGGTGCTCGGACACACAGTGCTCGGACCACGGCGCCGCACGATGCGCAGACACACGGCCACACGGTGCTCGGACACATGGCCGCATGGTGCTCGGACACACGGTGCTCAGACACACGGCCGCACGATGCGCAGACACAAGGCCACATGGTGCTCGGACACACAGTGCTCGGACACACGGCCGCACGATGCGCAGACACACGGCCATATGGTGCTCGGACACACAGTGCTCGGACACACGCCGCACGATGCGCAGACACACGGCCACACGGTGCTCGGACACATGGCCGCATGGTGCTCGGACACACGGTGCTCAGACACACGGCCGCACGATGCGCAGACACACGGCCACACGGTGCTCGGACACACACAGTGCTCGGACACACGGCCGCACGATGCGCAGACACACGGCCACATGGTGCTCGGACACACGGCCGCACGGTGCTTGGAGACACGGTGCTCAGACACACGGCCGCATGATGCGCAGACACACGGCCACATGGTGCTCGGACACACGGCCGCACGATGCGCAGACACACGGCCGCACGGTGCTCGGACACACAGTGCTCGGACACACGGCCGCACGATGCACAGACTCATGGCCACACGATACACGGCCGCACGATGCGCAGACACACGGCCACACGGTGCTCGGACACACGGTGCTCGGACACACGGCCGCACGATGCGCAGACACACGGCCACACGATACACGGATGCATGATGTGCAGACACACAGCCACACGGTGCTCAGAAACACGGTGCTCGGACACACGGCCGCACGATGCGCAGACACACGGCCACGCGGTGCTCGGACACACGGTGCTCGGACACATGGCCACACGATGCGCAGACACACGGCCACACGATACACGGCCGCACGATGCGCAGACACACGGCCACGCGGTGCTCAGACACACGGCCACACGATACACGGCCGCACGGTGCTCGGACACACTGCCGCACGATGCGCAGACACACGGCCACATGGTGCTTGGACACACGGTGCTCAGACACACGGCCGCACGATGCACAGACACACGGCCACACAATACACGGATGCATGATGTGCAGACACACAGCCACACGGTGCTCAGAAACACGGTGCTCAGACACACGGCCGCACGATGCGCAGACACACGGCCACGCGGTGCTCGGACACACGGTGCTCGGACACATGGCCACACGATGCGCAGACACACGGCCACACGATACACGGCCGCACGATGCGCAGACACACGGCCACGCGGTGCTCAGACACACGGCCACACGATATATGGCCGCACGGTGCTCGGACACACGGCCGCACGATGCGCAGACACACGGCCACATGGTGCTTGGACACACGGCCGCACGATGCGCAGACACACGGCCGCACGGTGCTTGGAGACACGGTGCTCAGACACACGGCCGCACGATGCGCAGACACACGGCCACATGGTGCTCGGACACACGGCCGCACGATGCGCAGACACATGGTGCTCAGACACACAGTGCTCGGACACACGGCCGCACGATGCGCAGACACACGGCCACATGGTGCTCGGACACACAGTGCTCGGACACACGGCCGCACGGTGCTTGGAGACACGGTGCTCAGACACACGGCCGCACGATGCGCAGACACACGGCCACATGGTGCTCGGACACACGGCCGCACGATGCGCAGACACACGGCCACATGGTGCTCGGACACACAGTTCTCGGACACACGGCCGCACGATGCGCAGACACACGGCCACATGGTGCTCGAACACACAGTGCTCGGACACACGGCCGCACGATGCGCAGACACACGGCCACACGGTGCTCGGACACATGGCCGCATGGTGCTCGGACACACGGCTGGACAATACACGGCCGCACGGTGCTCGGACACACGGCCGCACGGTGCTTGGAGACACGGTGCTCAGACACACGGCCGCACGATGCGCAGACACACGGCCACATGGTGCTCGGACACACGGCCGCACGATGCGCAGACACATGGTGCTCGGACACACAGTGCTCGGACACACGGCCGCACGATGCGCAGACACACGGCCACATGGTGCTCGGACACACAGTGCTCGGACACACGGCCGCATGGTGCTCGGACACACGGTGCTCAGACACACGGCCGCACGATGCGCAGACACACGGCCACACGGTGCTCGGACACACGGTGCTCGGACACACGGCCGCACGGTGCTCAGACACACGGCTGGACAATACACGGCCGCACGGTGCTCGGACACACGGTACTCACGAATATATGCATTTTGTAGATAAACAGGTCCGTCCGCTTCTTGGCAAATAGAATCATTTTACTGAATAAGAAGAAGGCGCGTTCTTTCTTCACACGTTGAATACGGAAGGTTCCCTCGACGACCAGCTCCCCGAATCCCCCCAGGTCTGGACCTTGCCAGTTCACCAGCTGCCTCTGGATCTCCTGAAATGAAAGAGATTAAGCAGAGCCGGTGCAGTTGCAGGACGGACGGCCGCTGTCTGTCTGTACGTCCAGTACCTGCAGCCTAACAGCGTGCTCCTGCTTCCTCTTCATATCATTAATGTACCAGGCCACCGCCGTCATGGTGATCACTGCCTCCTCCACCACCTCGTACCCAGGACCATTCTTATCAAAGTGCTTGGCCAACTCCTGCAAATTTACAAAATCCAAAGACCAGAACATCATCCAACAAGGTCAGAGGAGCATGGGTAACACGCACACCTATCCTGTATGAGGAGGCCACGTCCACCGAACAGTAACACTATAACAAAACGGAGAGAGGGCAACGCTATATCACAGGAGAGCTAGAACATGAGGACAGCAGGGTCTGATCCCAGGAGACCTAGAACATGAGGACAGCAGGGTCTGATTACAGGAGAGCTAGAACATGACATGAGGGTCTGATTACAGGAGAGCTAGAACATGAGGGTCTGATTACAGGAGAGCTAGAACATGAGGGTCTGATTACAGGAGAGCTAGAACATGAGGACATGAGGGTCTGATTACAGGAGAGCCCCAACACGAGGACATGAGGGTCTGATTACAGGAGAGCTAGAACATGAGGACATGAGGGTCTGATTACAGGAGAGCTAGAACATGAGGACATAAGGGTCTGATTACAGGAGAGCAATAACATGAGGACAGGGGGTTAGAACGCAGGAGAGCTAGAACATGAGGACAGGAGGGTCTGATTACAGGAAAACTAGAACATGAGGACATGAGGGTCTGATTACAGGAAAACTAGAACATGAGGACATGAGGGTCTGATTACAGGAGAGCTAGAACATGAGGGTCTGATTACAGGAGAGCTAGAACATGAGGGTCTGATTACAGAGAGCTAGAACATGAGGACATGAGGTCTGATTACAGGAGACCCCAACACGAGGACATGAGGGTCTGATTACAGGAGAGCTAGAACATGAGGACATGAGGGTCTGATTACAGGAGAGCTAGAACATGAGGACATAAGGGTCTGATTACAGGAGAGCAATAAATGAGGACAGGGGAGTTAGAACGCAGGAGAGCTAGAACATGAGGACAGGAGGGCTGATTACAGGAAAACTAGAACATGAGGACATGAGGGTCTGATTACAGGAAAACTAGAACATGAGGACATGAGGGTCTGATTACAGGAGAGCTAGAACATGAGGACAGGAGGGTCTGATCACAGGAGAGCACAGGAGGGTCTGATCATAGAAGAGCAATAACATGAGGACAGGGGGGTTAGAACGCAGGAGAGCTAGAACATGAGGACAGGAGGGTCTGATTCCAGGAGAGCAATAACATGAGGACAAAAGGGTCTGATCGCAGGAGAGCTAGAACTTAAGGACAGCAGCTGTCAGACCACAAGGCATCATCATGAATGGTCAAAGTTTAGGGCGACCTTCTGAGAAAACATTGATAAAGTTGTATGAAAGGACTTCCATGCATAGCGAGCCGACGAGCTGAGCCAGGTGTGATGACACACTTTTTCTCACCTGTAGGAGGAGATGATACTTCATGATGCGCTGCACGGGTTTCAGAAGATATGTCTCCAATGGGAGGGAGTGCGATAGGACCATCCGACGGTCCTTGAAGAACTGCACTAGGACTTCGTTTTTCATGCAGTCTCGCAGTACAGAGACGGAGCTAGTGACAGAGTGGGAGTTATCAGTAATCTCCTTTAAGGACATCTCTCCATATATCAGTGCAGAGTATCATAAACATCGCTGCTACAGAGAAACAGAAGCAACCATCTCAATTCAAAACCGCAAAAATGTCTGGACCTTCTGAAACGACTGCACATCGCTGAGGTAACCTTGTTTTTTACTGCCTCTACGCCTGCAGGGTAATGCAGATGTGGCCCCCTTGCCCAAGGTGCCTAGAGGGGTATCAGCTATAAACTCCTATAGGCCGACACAATGCTTGGCGGTTATCGTATGTCTCGTGAAGAGGAAGCTTCCTTGGCGTTTCAGTTCTGGACGCCCTTACTGGGTGATCGCGTCTGATTTGCATATTGAATATCAGTGCATGTAATGATGTGTTTGCTTCATGTTATGTATTAAGAGTATTATAGTTATGCCTAGTTCATTCTGCATGTTAGGAAACAGTTATCGTTAGTCATGTGATCAGGGGGCGGGGAGTGGCAGTTATTGTAAGATGATGCTGCTGAGTAAAGTCTGTTCTCGTCAAGCTCCTTGTTGTCTGCCAATACTTCAGTGGATTCATCACATGGTACCAGGAGTGGGGTCAGAGAGACATGGCAGCAAACAGCAAAACAAAGAGCATTCCTTCCCTGGATTTGGAATCAGGGAACATATCAGATAATTGGTCAAAATGGAGGGAGCTGATAGAACTTGTGTTGTTTGCAGGCCCAGATGCAGACAAATGGACTGATCAACAAAAAGCAGCTCATTTCCTGATATGTGTGGGACAAAAAGGACGTGATGTGTGCAGAGCGTGGCAAGCAAGTGGGGATATCACTGCAGAGGACAAGAGAAAAAACAGAGGTACTGTTTGCAAAGTTTGAAGCATATTGCAACCCCAGGAAAAACTCCACAGAGCAAAGGAAAGTGTTCTATGAGAGTGTCACGGGATGGCCCAGCACCCTCAGCCAGGGGCGGTGCACAGGGACAGTGGTGGCTATGGACACTTGGGTGTGGTGGCACGCACCTAGTTTTACAAGTACTTTTATTTAGATGTGATTATTGTGTGGTGTAATAAGGTGTTCCCGTTGGTTTATTGCGTAATGTATTTTCCCTTTGTCTGCCACGCCCGCCGCCATTTTCTGATCACCTCGTGGTCCAGATCAGAATACTCGGATCGTAAAATGGCCGAATCGGCAACTCCCCGATTCGTAACGGCCAATACGAATCGGGGCCAGGGTGCCTCCTGCCAGCGAGGGCCAATGGGACTTGTGTGGGCGGGCAGGGATCCCCATTGTATTCATAAGTGTGTAAAGTGATAAATGCGTGTGTTGTGAAAAATAAAGGGAGATTTTCCAGTGCATCCAGCTTTGACTGATGTCGTTTACTCTCCGCCGCATATACTGTCTGAGCATCCCGCGCGGTCTCAGGGTGCGGTGTCCAGACTTAAGATCAGAACGGACTTAAGATCAGAACGGACTTAAGATCAGAACGGACTTAAGATCCGAACCGAAGGCGCGGCCGCGTACCGCGCTTCGGTATACCAAGTGAGCGGTGATCAGATCCGAAGATTCAGCCGCTCCCGTAAGATCCGAAGATTCATCCGTTTAAAGATCCGAATATTCCTCCACATAAGATCCGAATATTCCTCCGCAATCAGATCCGAATATTCCTCCGCGGCAGATCCGATCCCCAGATTCGCACGGCCGCCCGCAGACGCACTCCACACCCACAAGGTCAGTGAACCAGCTGCTCGGGACGCTGAGTGCCGTATGGCTCAGTGGTCGGGCTGGTTCTAGGCAGGGGTCCCCTCCACCGCCCGCTAACCCTTCCCCAGGGTCACGCCAGGCCGCACGAGACGCCGAGTGCGCGTCACTCGGTAGTCGGGCCAGCGGTAAGCGACGGGGGTCACGCAGATAGAGCACACCCGCAGGCGGAACAACATCTCCATTCCGTCATAGAGAGGAATCAGGGTACAGGTGAATCTGTGGATGAATGGGTGACACAGCTGCGCTTGCTCACTAAAGACTGTGCTTTTCATGATGCTGGAGATATGATTAAAGACCGTAATGTGATGGGCAGTAAGTTTAAAGAAGTTCAGGAAAAGCTGCTGCAGGAAGAAGATTTAAATCTAGAGAAAGCCATAAGGATTGCTAGAGCATATGAAATGTCAAGAAAAGACATTCAGGTCCTGGGAGGAACACAGCACCAGATCAATGCTATAGAAAATCAAAGCAGCAGATACTGGCAAGAAAGAAGACACAAAGGGATCAAAAGCAAGTACGTCACTGGGAAAAAAAAAACACACCAGCAACCTGTGACTATTGTGGAAACATGCACAATAAAGAGGCTGTGTGTCCTGCAAGGTGGCAGACGTGCAATAAATGCAAGAAAAAGGGACATTTTGCCAGGGTATATAATGTGTTTTCACACACTGCAAAGACACAAACACGGGCTGTACATGCCATAGAGAATAATGACGACAATGCAGGGTCAGACTCAGATTGCACATCCATATACCTTGCAGCAGTACAGAAATCACATCAGTTTGCGGATGAAGCTAATGTAACCTTACAGCTCGGGGCTGACAAAACTCCAGTCAAATTTAAAATAGACACAGGAGCACAAGTGAATTGTGTGCCAAGCCACGTATACCTGGAATACCTCAGGAATGAATGCCCTCTGGAAACTCAGGACCTACCGAAACTGATGGGATATGGTGGCGAAAAGCTTAAAGTAATGGGTCGCTGTAATGTCATATGTTCTCACAAGGGATCTGAACAACTTTTACAACTATTTGTGATCGACACACAAGCCCCAGCAGTATTAGGTCTAAAAACAAGTAAAGAGATTGGTCTTGTACAGATTATAATGACTATGGATGGTGGGCACAGCGGTTTGTCAAAGGATGACATTAAGCGTGAGTACTGTGATCTATTCCAGGGCCTAGGGTGCCTCCCGGGGATCAGCCGCATACGTATACAAGAGGGTGCACAGCCTGTCATTCACGCACCAAGGAAAATACCTCTAACTCTGGAGAATAAAGTGCGAGAAGAGCTAACTAGGATGGAGAAGCTGGGAGTAGTAAAAAGGGTCACAGAACCGTCAGAATGGGTCAGTTCTATGGTCGTGGTGGAAAAGAAAAACACAGGTACAATCCGTATTTGCATTGACCCACGTGATTTGAACAAAGTAATAATGAGAGAACACTACAATCTCCCCAACATTGAAAACATAGCCCACAAGCTTGTAGGGGCAACAGTGTTTAGTGTACTGGATGCTCAGTCTGGTTACTGGCAATTGCGTCTTGATGAAGCCAGCAGTTATCTAACCACTTTCAACTCTCCTTTTGGGCGATGGCGATTCACAAGGGTACCTTTCGGCATAGCGTCTGCGCAGGCGATATTTCAAAAGAAATCACATGAATTGATTGATGGTCTACATGGCGTGGAAGTAATAATTGAAGATTTGTTGGTCTATGGAAAGATCGTACAGAACATGATAAAAACCTCACTGCTTTACTCAAATGATGTCGTGAGAAAAATCTGCAACTCAATCCAAACAAAATGCAAATTGGAGTAGACGAAGTTGCATATTTTGGACACATACTAACCAAAGAGGGTTTGCCTGATCCAAAGAAGATAACAGCAGTTATTAATATGAAGGCCCCAACTTCCAGGAAGGAACTGGAGACGTCTTTGGGCATTTTCAACTATCTATCCAAATTCTCCCAAGGTCTTGCTCAGCAGACAGCACCATTACGTGCTTTGCTACAGAAGGATGCTATGTGGTCTTGGGATGCAAACATGGAGAAGACTTTTGACAAAGTGAAAAAAGTGATCACTAAACATCCAGGGCCAATACTAAAATATTTTGACGTAAACTGTGACACTACGCTTCAGGTGGGTGCATCTCAGTTTGGGTTAGGTGCTGTACTGATTCAACAAGGACATCCTGTGGCATATGCTTCACGTGCGTCTACGACTACAACACAAGCCAACTATGCTCAGATTGAGAAGGAGATGTTGGCCATTGTGAATGGATGTGAGAAATTTCACCAGTACATATATGGGCGACCTGTGGTTGTGGAAACAGACCACAAGCCATTGGAATACATCTTGCAGAAGCCGCTTTCCTCTATACCTCCACGCTTGAGGATGGTTATGAAATTACAGCGATACGATCTCACGGTGAAATATAAGCCTGGAAAGGAAATCCCAATGGCTGACACATTGTCTAGGGCGTTTCCAGATGGTCATGAAGCCAGAGATCAACCTGACTTGGAAGAACAGGTACATACGGTACTAGTGAATATTCCAATATCTGATGTACGACTGGAGATGATAAGACAAGATACCAAGCAGGATAAAGTACTAGAAAAACTCATACGTGTCATGTGCAATGGCTGGCCAGAAAAACGAAAGAAGCTTTGTCCTGAGCTGCAGGGATTCTGGCCTGTGAGAAATGAACTATCCATTCATACTGATATCATATTCATGGGAGACCGTATTCTTATTCCTAAGGCACAGCAGGCAGAAATACTGGACCAAATTCACCAGGGACATTTGGGCATCACCCTGTGTAAGCGCAGAGCACGGGAGGGGATTTACTGGCCAAGGACCTTGATATTGAGTCACTTGTGAAGAAATGTGAAACCTGCCAAACATTTCTAAAGAACAATGCAAAGGAACCTCTCATACCTTTCAGAGGATCTAAGGGTAAGTAGTCAATGTAAAAGAGCAGCAGGAAATGCTGGCAGAATGCTTGGAAATGCTGGCAGAATGCTTGGTTGTGTAGGGAGAGGTATTAGCAGTAGGAAAAGGGAAGTGCTCATGCCACTGTACAGAGCACTGGTGAGACCTCACTTGGAGTACTGTGTGCAGTACTGGAGACCGTATCTCCAGAAGGATATAGACATCCTTTTTTTTTTTTTCGTGTAAAATATTTTTATTGGCAAAGTATAAAATACAAGTCGCATAAGAGACAATATTGTCACAATAATGTAGAATACAATCAAAGTGCCTCTTGGTCATAGACAGTGCCGGAATTTTATACTATAACAAATAACAAATTCTAAATTAACTCCAACGAACTAAAAAGGTGATCATCGTATCCTTAAATAAACAGCAATAATGCTAGTACCAGAATGGTATGTCAAGACAACACAGCCCAGGCTCGGATCTGAATTCACCTCTGACCCACCATAACCGGTCGATTATCTTACGAGACCTCTTGTTCCTCCACCCGTGACCTGTCTGATACCATTATTGAGCGAAGGTTCGAGGACCATGGACGCCAGATCGCATAGAATTCCTCATATTTACCCAAACTATTGTAGTGCGCTTCTTCTAGAGCTCTGACCCCCTCTACGCTCAGAACCCAATCCCTGACGGTGGGTGCACATTCCCTCCTCCAATATAACGGAATCAGTGCCCTCGCTGCGGTTAACAGAATTGCTAGAAGTGAGTTTTTAAAGGAGGGCATCGAAAAGGGCAGTACATTAAGCAAATAGGCAGAGGGAGTAAATTCCACTTCCAGGCCCCCTAAACGCGATATCTCGTGTGCAACATCTGACCAGAAGTTTAGAATTTTCGGGCAAGTCCACCATATGTGGACACAGTTACCTCTGGCCACTTTACACCTCCAACAGATATCAGGCAACAATGGATCCATAGCATGTAAAACAGACGGGGTAAGATACCATCTCATAAACAATTTACAATTCGATTCACGAAGCGCCTGACTCCTGGACGCAAAGTATGTAAGTTCGAAAGCCCTGGACCATTCCTCAGTCGAAATATCTACTCCTAAATCTGTTTCCCACTTAAGTAGCAACGGAGAATCAATTTTATAGGCCCCTCTCATTATGTATGAATAAAGATTCGAGACAATATGTCCATATCTATTCTTATCGGTACAGAAGGTCTCAAAGGGGGCCAATGGAGGCAACCCCTCTGTCAACCACGTAGTAGAGCGAATAAAGTGACTTAGTTGGGCATATTGGAACTTCACCATAGACTTGTTCGCTATTTCTGGGGCCACCAATCGGTCCAGGGGGAGCAATCTGTCGTCTTCCACTACTGCTTCTAGCGGTATATACGGTTTTGGTAGTAACTAGGGTTGCACCGATACCGATACTAGTATCGGTATCGGGGCCGATACTGGGTACTGCAGGAGTACTTGGTACTCTTGCAGTACCCCCCGATATTTTTTCCGATACCGGAAGCCGGCATTGAGCCGGCTTGCCGGCATCCGAGGGGCTGCGGCGGCTGTCCGAATGCTCTATCGGCATTCGGACAGCCGCCCCTGGAGCTCTGCGATACTTACCTTCCTGGGCGCCGCCGGGAATGTCTCCGCGCGCGCGCTCGTTGGAAGGACCCCAGCCGCGACCACGTGATTGCGGCTGGGGTCCTTCCAAGGAGCGCGCGCACGGAAACTTTCCCGGCGGCGCCCAGGAAGGTAAGTATAGACACACTGAGCAGCTGCAGGGCCTGTCCGAATGCTGATAGAGCATTCGGACAGGCCCTGCAGCTGCTCTCTGCGATGATACTCACCTTCCTGGGCGCCGCCGGGAAAGTTTCTTTGCGCGCGCTCCTTGGAAGGACCCCAGCCGCGACCACGTGGGACCATGTGATCACGGCTGGGGTCCTTCCAACAAGCGCGCGTGCGGAGACATTCCCGGCGGTGCTAAAGGAAGGTGAGTATGGGGGGGGATCCATGAGCTGGGGGGCATACCCATGTGTGAGCTGGGGGGGCATATCCATGAGCTGGGGGGGCATATCCATGAGCTGGGGGGGGCATATCCATGAGCTGGGGGGCATACCCATGAGCTGGGGGGGCATATCCATGTGTGAGCTGGGGGGGCATACCCATGAGCTGGGGGGCATATCCATGTGTAAGCTGGGGGGTATATCCATGAGCTGGGGGGCATATCCATGAGCTGGGGGGCATAACCATGAGCTGGGGGGGCATATCCATGAGCTGGGGGCATAACCATGAGCTGGGGGGCATATGCATGAGCTGGGGGGCATATCCATGAGCTGGGGGGCATAACCATGAGCTGGGGGTGCATATCCATGAGCTGGGGGGGCATATCCATGAGCTGGGGGGCATAACCATGAGCTGGGGGGCATAACCATGTGTGAGCTGGGGGGCATTTCCATGAGCTAGGGGCATATCCATGAGCTGGGGGGGCATATCCATGAGCTGGGGGCATATCCATGAGCTGGGGGCATAACCATGTGTGAGCTGGGGGGCATAACCATGAGCTGGGGGGCATATCCATGTGTGAGCTGGGGGGGCATAACCATGAGCTGGGGGGCATATCCATGTTTGAGCTGGGGGGGCATAACCATGAGCTGGGGGACATAACCATGTGTGAGCTGGGGGGGCAAATCCATAAGCTGGGGGGCATATCCATGTGTGAGCTGGGGGGGGGCAAATCCATAAGCTGGGGGGCATATCCATGTGTGAGCTGGGGCAGTATGAATATGAATATATATATATATATATATATATATATATATATATAAATAATCGGGGGGGATATATACATGTGAGCTGGGGGCATTTTTATATGGTCTGTTCTTATTGGAAAGCGTCACATGACATTAAAGAAAAGTATCGGTACTCGGTATCGGTGAGTACTTTTAAAAAGTATCGGTACACGTACTCGGTCTTAAAAAAGTGGTATCGGTGCATCCCTAGTAGTAACCCATCCAAAAATGTCGGGGTCAGTCCCGGTGGGAACAGGGGATTGTGAGTCAAGGGTGTCAGGCGGGAAGTCAGTGTAGTCAGTCCTAACGCCACTCCATGTTTCCTCCACAGCCTTAGCAGTGTGCCCAGCAGCGGGTGTGACCGAAGCCACAGGTTTGCCAGCGGTGCCGACTGCCAGGGCAAGGAGGACAATGGCCAAGTAATTCCTGCCTGTAACACATTTTCCCAAAGCTTACCCATCGTTCCTTTTGCCAAGCCGTATAGTATAGAAAAAAACGCTGCTAGATAGTAAAAATAAGCATGGGGCAAGCCCAGACCACCCCTTCCCACCGGTCTTGTCAATTCACTGTAAGATATCCTCGCCCTCTTCCCCCTCCAAACATAGCCTGTAAATGTCTGTCGCAAATCAGAGAAAAATGTCTGAGGTACAGTAATAGGTAGGGTTTGGAACAAATACAACAGTCGAGGTAATACATTCATCCGTAAGACATTGATCCTTCCCAACCATGAAATATGGGGTAAGTTCCAGTTACGTAAGTCCCCCTTGATCTGTTGCAACAGAGAAACGTAATTCAACTGAAATAATTTGTCTAGTTCCGACGATAAGCGTATTCCTAAATATTTAAGTCCCTCCGGAACCCACCGCATTCCATAGGTATGACGAATACTCTCAGTCACGACTCGTGAAAGGTTTACCCCTAAAAACTCACTCTTCAGCACGTTAATTTTATATCCCGAGAAAGCTGCGAACGCATCTAATTCCGTCATCAAAGCCGACACCGATGAAAGGGGATCCGTCAAGGTGAACAGCAGGTCATCTGCAAATGCGGCCACCTTGAGCTCCTGTCCCGGAACAGTTACTCCTCGAATCGCCGGATTATCTCTAATTGCCTGCAATAGGGGTTCCAGATACAGCAGGAACAGGAGAGGGGACAGAGGGCACCCCTGTCGAGTCCCATTATGTATCGTCAACGGAGTCGATTAACCCGCACTCGTGCCTGAAGGCAGTCATACAGCGCCCGCAACCACGAACACCATCGATCACCAAAACCCATCCTCTCCAACATCCGAAAAAGATAAGACCAGTCCACTTGGTCAAACGCTTTTTCAGCGTCAACCGAGAGGACTAACAAAGGCTGATCCATCCTGGAAGCATGATGGATGAGGGAGACGATACGAATAGTATTATCACGGGCTTCCCTGCCCGGTACAAAGCCCGTCTGGTCTCGGTGAATCACTGAAGTCAGGAGAGGCTTAAGTCGTAAAGCCAGTATTTTCGTAAACAATTTTAAGTCAACGTTTATTAAAGATATGGGTCTATAATTAGCGCAATCTAACGGGTCTCTATCCGGTTTCGGTATCACATAGATAGAGGTGAGGAGCGGCGCAGGTGGAATAGGAAAGGTATCCGAAATAGAGTTAAAAGCTTTAACAAATCTAGGGCCCAGAATAGACCTGAAAGTCCTATAATATAGCACCGTAAACCCGTCAGGGCCCGGGCTCTTACCCAAGGGTGTTAATTTTAAAGCCTCCGTAAATTCCTCTAATGTAAGCGGGTTATCTAATTGTCGGCTAACATTACGCGGTAAAGTAGTTTTAATCATCTTAGCCAAAAACGAGTCAACTATATGCTCAGGGACCCTACTCTTATCCATATTATATAAAGTTTGGTAATAAGCATGGAAGGCTTCCGCAATGTCTTGGGTCGTATTGACCTCGGATCCCGTGCTAGTACGCAGTTTTGGGATAAAAGTAGCTTGATATCGTTTCTTCAAAGCACGTGCAAGTAGCCTTCCACATTTATTCCCTTGGGTGTAGTAAGCATATTTCGTCAGTGTAAGGGCCCGCGCCACCTGTGCATTCGTTAATTTAGCCAAGTCAGCTCTTAAGAGAACTAATCGTCGGAATGATTCAGGATCGAGGTCAGATTTATGCGTCAGTTCTAAGGCCGTGATCTCCCTCAGTAATTCCTCCGTTCTGGCAGTCCTTTCCTTCTTGCGCCTGGAGCCCAACTGGATAAAAGCACCTCTTAACACACACTTGTGAGCCTCCCAAACCGTCGTGGGTGTTACATTATCCGTGTAATTTTCAAGGAAGTAATTCTCTAAGGAGGCAGTCACCTCCGCTCGCGTCATGGGATCAGATAGCAATGACTCATTCAAACGCCAGGCATTCTCCGTTCTCACTAAATTAGGTAGGGCTAAAGATAACAGAAGGGGTGCATGGTCCGACCATGTGATGGGTCCTATTTTGCAACTGCGTACAATTTCCAAAGCCCTATGTTCCACAAAAAAATAGTCTATTCTAGAATACTTCTTAAAGGCATGTGAATAAAACGTGTAGTCCTTTACTGCTGGATTACTGAGACGCCAACAATCCATCAGACGGTCTGCTGACAAGAGTTTACGAAATTGGACCCGTAGAGAGGGAACAGACGATCCCCCACCCTGGACACAATCTGCCGGCATATCTAACGAAACATTGCAATCACCCCCTAAGACCACAAAACCTTCCTGAAACTCGGACAAACGTCGTAACACTTTTCGGAGACATTTGGTTTGCAAGCGGTTCGTCAGGTAAACATTTACAAAAGTTAACTTAGTATTGCCCAACATCCCTTTAACCATCAAAAATCGACCTTGCGGGTCAGTTACCACATCTTGCAGAGTAAAAGGCACATGTGGCGCAAAAAGAATGGCAACCCCCCTAGATTTTGTCTCCCCAAAATTGCTAAAATAGCCCGTCAGATAGCGAGCATTGCGAAACCCTGGTGCGGAACCCTCTCTAAAATGTGTTTCCTGAACAAAAATAACATCACCTTTCAACCTCTGGAATTCTGCAAGAGCCTTCGAGCGTTTGGCTGCCATATTAAGACCTCGGACATTCATAGAAATCAAATTTAAATTAGCCATTGAAACTAGTGAGAGAGGAGGGCGTCAGAGCCCGGGACCTGCCCATACCCCCTAGTAGCATAGCAAATAGTACGAGTGATCACCAAAAAGAAAAATCTAAAAACAAACAATAACAACACAAAACTTGAAAAAAATTGAGGTAGTGTAGACCTCTGATAGTGGGAAAACCCATCAGAGGACATAAAAAAAAACACCACTCAGGAGGCGGCCGAGAAAGTCTCAGAATTTTCCAAAAATTCTGGGTGCCAAGCAAGAGTCTCATCCGACTGTCTCGTTTGCCGGACCCGAGCGCATTCAATCAAAAAAATTTGCAAGGGGGCAGAAAATATCAAAAAAGCGTATAAACTTTCAAATGACAATGGCAGCAAAAGCAAGGGCTTCCCTCACGGTTCTGGGTCTGGCTCAGAAGGGGGTCGCTGCAGAGGGCTTCCCTCACGGTTCTGGGTCTGGCTCAGAAGGGGTCGCTGCAGAGGGCTTCCTCACGGTTCTGGGTTTGGCTCAGAAGGGGGTCGCTGCAGAGGGCTTCCCTCACGGTTCTGGGTCTGGCTCAGAAGGGGGTCGCTGCAGAGGGCTTCCCTCACGGTTCTGGGTTTGGCTCAGAAGGGGGTCGCTGCAGAGGGCTTCCCTCACGTTCTGGGTCTGGCTCAGAAGGGGGTCGCTGCAGAGGGCTTCCCTCACGATTCTGGGTCTGGCTCAGAAGGGGGTCGCTGCAGAGGGCTTCCCTCACGGTTCTGGGTCTGGCTCAGAGGGGGTCGCTGCAGAGGGCTTCCCTCACGGTTCTGGGTCTGGCTCAGAAGGGGGTCGCTGCAGAGGGCTTCCCTCACGGTTCTGGGTTTGGCTCAGAAGGGGTCGCTGCAGAGGGCTTCCCTCACGGTTCTGGGTCTGGCTCAGAAGGGGGTCGCTGCAGAGGGCTTCCCTCACGATTCTGGGTCTGGCTCAGAAGGGGGTCGCTGCAGAGGGCTTCCCTCACGGTTCTGGGTCTGGCTCAGAAGGGGGTCGCTGCAGAGGGCTTCCCTCACGGTTCTGGGTCTGGCTCAGAAGGGGGTCGCTGCAGAGGGCTTGCCTTTACGTTTTTTTTCGCCTGTTGAGTCCAGCGGGGTCGCTGTGGGAAGGGTAGAGTGTCAGATGGCGACGGCGAACCATACCAGTCTGGGATGTCGACTTCTGGGAGTCCAAAAACACACACAAAGTCCGGAATGTCCTCAGGACACGCAACATAATGAACTTGGTTGTTATGCGTCACCTGTAAAGATAGTGGGAATCCCCATCGGTAACGAATATCACGTTCCTGGAGCGCTTCAGTTAACGGTTTCAGAGCCCTCCGTGCCTGTAAAGTGGTCCAGGAAACATCTCGGAAGAAAAGTATCACTTGACCGTCCACTTTAATTTCCGAAGTTTTGCGCGCTGCTCGGAGAATTTATATAGACATCTTAGAGAGAGTTCAGAGAAGGGCTACTAAAATGGTGTACGGCTTGAAGGAGAAAAGTTACCAGGAAAGGCTTAATGATCTTAACATGTACAGCTTGGAAAAAAGACGAGACAGAGGAGATATGATAGAAACATTTAAATACGTAAAGGGAATCCACAAGGTAGAGGAAGGGAGTATATTTAAAAGGAAACAAAGTAGCAAAACAAGAGGACATAGTCTTAGATTAGAGGGGCAAAGGTTAAAAAGTAACATCAGGAAGCATTATTTTACTGAGAGGGTGGTGGATACATGGAACAGTCTTCCAGTAGAAGTGGTAGAGGCCAAAACAGTAATTGAATTTAAGCAGGCATGGGATAGGCATAATGCTATCCTAAACAAAAGATAAATCCAGGTAAAGTATCCATGTAATTGGGCGACTAGATGGGCCGAAAGGTTCTTATCTGACGACATCTTTCTATGTTTCTATGTCTCACACCGTGGAATTCTCCATCAAGAGCACGGCAGAGACTGGCCACAGATATTTTCCATTTCGAGGACAATCACTACCTGATAGTAGTAGATTATTACAGCAAATACTGAAAAATCAAAAAGCATCAACAGTCATATGGGCTCTCAAAACCATACTTTCAAGACATGGAGTGTGCGAAGAACTTGTGTCCGATAATGGCCCACAATTTTCGTGTTCTGAATTCCAGTGTTTTTTGCGTGACTGGGGTGTCCGGCACATTCCCACCAGTCCATATCACCCACAGGCCAATGGGTTAGCTGAGAAGTATGTTGGCACAGCCAAATCTATTATACGGAAAGCTCAATCATCAGGGCAGGATGTCTACCTCGGCCTGTTAAACTATCGTGCAACACCCATGAGCGCTGAGGACCACAGTACCTATTGCACCACATAAGTTGAAGGCTCACTCTATCCCACAGGAGCAGGTAGCAGGTCAGAGGAACATTAACGTGAAAAAACAAAAACTGTATTTTGACAAAAATCCCAAGTGGCTTCATCCTCTCCGGGCTGGGCAAGCTGTGAGGCACAGAGTCACTGGAGACACATGGGAACCTGCTCGCATTGTCAGTGAAGCCGATTCTCTGAGATCGGATGTGATTGAAACTGAGTGTGGATCTCAACTCAGACGAAACAGGCGTCATCTTCGCCAGACACGGCCTTGGATACTCCACTGGGGCAACCAAACCACAAGGAAAATAAGGGGCAAAATGAAGACCGTACGGAATTCCTGGACACGGATATAATGTCTACGGAGGACGTTGAGGACAGAATAAGTGTATGATCTTGTGATAATGCTGGAGGTGACATCGATTCTACGGATAGTGAGCCGGCGGTTACTTTCTCCCGCTATGGTCCAGCTTTCAAACCAAAACTATGGAAAGACTTTGTATCATATTAAGCGTTTATACTTGAAGGGGAAGATGTAATGATGTGTATACAGTGTGTGCGTGCTCCCCTGCGTACAGAGTGTAATGATGTGTATACAGTGTGTGCGTGCTCCCCTGCGTACAGAGTGTAATGATGTGTATACAGTGTGTGCGTGCTCCCCTGTGTACAGAGTGTAATGATGTGTATACAGTGTGTGCGTGCTCCCCTGCGTACAGAGTGTAATGATGTGTATACAGTGTGTGCGTGCTCCCCTGTGTACAGAGTGTAATGATGTGTATACAGTGTGTGCGTGCTCCCCTGCGTACAGAGTGTAATGATGTGTATACAGTGTGTGCGTGCTCCCCTGTGTACAGAGTGTAATGATGTGTATACAGTGTGTGCGTGCTCCCCTGTGTACAGAGTGTAATGATGTGTATACAGTGTGTGCGTGCTCCCCTGCGTACAGAGTGTAATGATGTGTATACAGTGTGTGCGTGCTCCCCTGCGTACAGAGTGTAATGATGTGTATACAGTGTGTGCGTGCTCCCCTGTGTACAGAGTGTAATGATGTGTATACAGTGTGTGCGTGCTCCCCTGCGTACAGAGTGTAATGATGTGTATACAGTGTGTGCGTGCTCCCCTGTGTACAGAGTGTAATGATGTGTATACAGTGTGTGCGTGCTCCCCTGCGTACAGAGTGTAATGATGTGTATACAGTGTGTGCGTGCTCCCCTGTGTACAGAGTGTAATGATGTGTATACAGTGTGTGCGTGCTCCCCTGTGTACAGAGTGTAATGATGTGTATACAGTGTGTGCGTGCTCCCCTGCGTACAGAGTGTAATGATGTGTATACAGTGTGTGCGTGCTCCCCTGTGTACAGAGTGTAATGATGTGTATACAGTGTGTGCGTGCTCCCCTGCGTACAGAGTGTAATGATGTGTATACAGTGTGTGCGTGCTCCCCTGCGTACAGAGTGTAATGATGTGTATACAGTGTGTGCGTGCTCCCCTGCGTACAGAGTGTAATGATGTGTATACAGTGTGTGCGTGCTCCCCTGTGTACAGAATGTAATGATGTGTATACAGTGTGTGCGTGCTCCCCTGCGTACAGAGTGTAATGATGTGTATACAGTGTGTGCGTGCTCCCCTGTGTACAGAGTGTAATGATGTGTATACAGTGTGTGCGTGCTCCCCTGCGTACAGAGTGTAATGATGTGTATACAGTGTGTGCGTGCTCCCCTGTGTACAGAGTGTAATGATGTGTATACAGTGTGTGCGTGCTCCCCTGCGTACAGAGTGTAATGATGTGTATACAGTGTGTGCGTGCTCCCCTGTGTACAGAGTGTAATGATGTGTATACAGTGTGTGCGTGCTCCCCTGCGTACAGAGTGTAATGATGTGTATACAGTGTGTGCGTGCTCCCCTGCGTACAGAGTGTAATGATGTGTATACAGTGTGTGCGTGCTCCCCTGCGTACAGAGTGTAATGATGTGTATACAGTGTGTGCGTGCTCCCCTGCGTACAGAGTGTAATGATGTGTATACAGTGTGTGCGTGCTCCCCTGCGTACAGAGTGTAATGATGTGTATACAGTGTGTGCGTGCTCCCCTGCGTACAGAGTGTAATGATGTGTATACAGTGTGTGCGTGCTCCCCTGCGTACAGAGTGTAATGATGTGTATACAGTGTGTGTGCGTGCTCCCCTGCGTACAGAGTGTAATGATGTGTATACAGTGTGTGCGTGCTCCCCTGTGTACAGAGTGTAATGATGTTATACAGTGTGTGCGTGCTCCCCTGCGTACAGAGTGTAATGATGTGTAATACAGTGTGTGCGTGCTCCCCTGCGTACAGAGTGTAATGATGTGTATACAGTGTGCGCCCCCCCTGCGTACAGAGTGTAATGATGTGTATACAGTGTGTGCGTGCCCCCCTGCGTACAGAGTGTAATGATGTGTATACAGTGTGTGCGTGCTCCCCTGCGTACAGAGTGTAATGATGTGTATACAGTGTGTGCGTGCTCCCCTGCGTACAGAGTGTAATGATGTGTATACAGTGTGTGCGTGCTCCCCTGCGTACAGAGTGTAATGATGTGTATACAGTGTGTGCGTGCTCCCCTGCGTACAGAGTGTAATGATGTGTATACAGTGTGTGCGTGCTCCCCTGCGTACAGAGTGTAATGATGTGTATACAGTGTGTGCGTGCTCCCCTGCGTACAGAGTGTAATGATGTGTATACAGTGTGTGCGTGCTCCCCTGCGTACAGAGTGTAATGATGTGTATACAGTGTGTGCGTGCTCCCCTGCGTACAGAGTGTAATGATGTGTATACAGTGTGTGCGCCCCCCCTGCGTACAGAGTGTAATGATGTGTATACAGTGTGTGCGTGCCCCCCTGCGTACAGAGTGTAATGATGTGTATACAGTGTGTGCGTGCTCCCCTGCGTACAGAGTGTAATGATGTGTATACAGTGTGTGCGTGCTCCCCTGCGTACAGAGTGTAATGATGTGTATACAGTGTGTGCGTGCTCCCCTGCGTACAGAGTGTAATGATGTGTATACAGTGTGTGCGTGCTCCCCTGCGTACAGAGTGTAATGATGTGTATACAGTGTGTGCGTGCTCCCCTGCGTACAGAGTGTAATGATGTGTATACAGTGTGTGCGTGCTCCCCTGCGTACAGAGTGTAATGATGTGTATACAGTGTGTGCGTGCTCCCCTGCGTACAGAGTGTAATGATGTGTATACAGTGTGTGCGTGCTCCCCTGCGTACAGAGTGTAATGATGTGTATACAGTGTGTGCGTGCTCCCCTGCGTACAGAGTGTAATGATGTGTATACAGTGTGTGCGCCCCCCCTGCGTACAGAGTGTAATGATGTGTATACTGAAGGAGAATCAGGCTGAAGGATGGTTGTTACTATGAGCCAGGCAGCCATCTTGTTCAGAATATTGGTTCACTTGTATATAACTAGACAGGTTTGTAGCTGAAACTAGAATGAGGTATACGTAGAAATTTAGGAATGCGTTTAGATTAGCAGAAAAGCAATTAAAGCTTGATGAAAGATCTCTGCTGTTCCTGGCACGGAGGAGAAAAGCGAAGTAGATCCTCCAAGGTCGTTGGGGCCCGCAGAAAGACAAAGGAGTAGAGATCAGGCCAGGTGCCATCTGTAACAAGTGATTGTAGGCGCAAGGGAGGAGGGCGCAGCCCGGAACAGTAAGAGCAATTAATTTTGATTTACTGAAACTAACACAAAGTTTGCCAATTTACAGCCAATTAATGAAATGTCTTTGTGTTAGCCAAAGGGAGGTATTAACCCACGTGGGGTGGAATAAAGTGTCATTGGGAGGTGGGCTAACTGGGATGTACCTAATTACGTATTTTTGGGTATAAGATCCCTTGCACGGGTGAAAGGGGGGGCTCACTCTTTGCGATTCAATCCTGTGTGGGCACTTGTGTGACGACACAATAAAGTTTGCCTTTCCTGAAGAGACTCGTGTTCTGACAATCCTTACTTGTGCCCGGTCCGGCGCCGTCTTGAAAGTGAATCTGTTTTTGTCCGCCTACATTTTTGGGGGCTCGTCTGGGATACGGGCCCTTTCCGGGCACACAGTAACGGGCTGCTGTGAACACAGTGCAGTGCTTGACTGCAGCGGGTGCGAGAATCCCGATGGTTGGGCGTCCGTTGAAGGTGAGCTGACATCTGCAGGCGCCAAGCAGGATTTCCTGTTCAGTGGACCTCGTCTCGTCCCAAACGGACCCCTAACCGGGACAACACCGAGTCTGAGGAAACAGCAAGCAGCGCCGGCGATAGGTAACGTGTCTTCTATGTTTTGTATGTCTAAAGGAGATACCGGTATCTAAGGGAAACGTCCGACTGAGATAGACGGATAAGAGGATGCGATGGCCACCATCCTATTGGCATATCTAGCCCGCCGCTGATAGCACTGACATTGAAGGAGCCAGAGTGGCTAGCGGGTGTCTGGATTCGGGGGAATTGAATGCCAATCAAAGGGTAGTTCTGTAAGTGAGGGAGAAGGTAACCACGTGGAGTTGCATAAGTCAGTAGTCAGTGTGTAAATAGAGCTTCACCACGTGGGTAAAAGGGAAAGGAGGAGGGATTTTCTGTGACTGGGCTGAGAGCCTGAGTCAGTGCTAGTGTGCACGTCGTGTAGTGAAAAGGGCTCATAGTGGAGCAAGCGGTAGCTGCAGAGATAGTGGTGCCGGGTGGGTGAGATTACCCATAAGGCAAATTGGAATTGCAGACGGCAGTAGAGATATAGAACGGGGTGCACATAGTCACAAGCAGTCAAGAGTTAGAGTTCAAATTACGGGGTATAAGGAGCCACAGAGGAGGGACTGAGTAGTATCCTTGGCTAGTAGAAAGAGTTGAAGTGCCTATGTTCTGTTGTTCTGTTATGTGATGAAAGCATCTGATACGGTATGTGTTGTGAATGAATTGACTCGAGTGCTGTGAGTGAACGTGCGCCTACTCGCTCCGTGAGGAAGCAAATACGAGATTTGACCCCGAACGTACGGTTCCGGCTCAGGCGACTGCAGACGGCTACTGAAGGGGGAAGCGCCTGTAGACACGAAGGAATTGTTGACTGAAGTATCAGACTGTAAATTTTAACTGTTGTTGAAATAATATATCTGTATTGCAAAGAGTACTGTTTTCAAGAATAATACTGGGTAACGGGTTATCTAAGCCCAAGAAGGTGAAGGAGGGTGAGACGCCCCTAGAATATATGGTGCGAAATTTCGAAGCATTATATAAAACTCATGACTATGGTGTAGAATTGACAAAAGAGAAGTTAAAAGTAATGTGTACAGTTGTGTGGCCGTTATTAGTCCCAGGATGGCCAGAGCAGAGGTCAATGGACCCGGAGTTGGTACAGAAGGTACATTCCCAGGTCACAGAGCAGTACGGACATCCTGAACAGTACCCGTATATAGATATATGGAGATATTGTATTAAAAACAAGAGTCATTTTATAATGATAGCGGGGAGAAATAAGAAGCAGGACCCCAAAATAATGGAGAGAGAGAGAGAGAGGTGTTAGTAGAACAACCGGAAGAGAGTGATGTTTTACCCCCGTCCTATCCATCATGTTATGGGCAGCTAGGAAAGTTTTGAGTGCCGCGGTGCGCGGACAGAGAGGGGGGGAGCGGCAGCTGCTGTGTCTCGGTCAGCTCCCTCCGCTCCATCCCGTGTGACTGAGGAAGAAGAGCAGGGCGCAACGGGTGGAGGGGACAGAGAGGCTCCACCAGAGAAGATTGAGATGCCCGATGGGAGTATATATATTAGTGCCCCACGGGGATGGTGATGATGAAAAGGAGGATAAGGACCAGGGAGTTACCACACGCGCAGCGAATAGTATACATAAACCCCGGGATCCGTACCAACACAATCCCTACAAGAATGCTATGCAGTTGCCTTTGCGAGAGGTGCCAGGCCCCCCATTGGCGGATGGGAATCCAGGCCAATGCAATACACATACGTCCCGTTTACGACAACGGATCTTTTTAATTGGAAAACACACACACACCACTGTATTCCACAAATCCCGCAGCAGTGGCCAGTATGATAGAGTCAGTTATGCTCACACATAACCCACATGGGCAGATTGTCAGCAATTAATGTTGACAATGTTCACCACAGAGGAGAGAGCCCGTAAAATAGTAGCGCGCCCAGGCGTAGCAGATGCTAAGCTTCATCCAGAAGCATGGGCAGAGAACTTCCCCAAAACAGATCCTAAATGGCCGTACAATACAGTTGAAGGAGTTGCCCATCTGCAGACATACAGAACCACTTGTAATTATGGTGTAAAGCGGGAGGCGAAGAAGCCCACAAACATGGGCGAAAAAAAATAGCAGATGTGGTGCAAGGAGGTTAAGGATCCCTAAGTGCGTTTCTAGAAGATTGCTGGATGCGTACAGGATTTAGTCCTATGACGGAATGGGATGTTGTTCCGCCTGCGGGTGTGCTCAATCTGCGTGACCCCTTCGCTTACCGCTGGCCCGACTACCGAGTGACGCGCACTCGGCGTCTCGTGCGGCCTGGCGTGACCCGGGAAGGGTTAGCGGGCGGTGGAGGGGACCCCTGCCTGGAACCAGCCCGACCACTGAGCCATACGGCACTCAGCGTCCCGAGCAGCTGGCTCACTGACCTTGTGGGTGTGGGACGTCCGTGGAGATCGGATCTGCCAGCCACGGAGGAATCTTCGGATCTATGTGGGAAACGTTTCGGATCTTGCGGGAAACGTTTCCGATCGCGGTGCGGGTAACTTTTCGGATCTCAATGGAGGAATGACCTTTCGGATCGGATCGGCTGAAAGGAACTTCGGATCTGGCAGAAAGGGCGAGGGATTCGGATCTTCCCGCAATCCCTCGCAACACCGTAGCGAGGTACGCGGCCGCGCCCTTCGGTTCGGATCTCCGTCTCTCTGAGAACCGAATCTTCCTGCGCTGCGCCTCTGCCCTGCTACTCGATGCAGGCACAGAGCGCTCGCTTCGGTTCGTACCTGGATGGACACCGTACCCTGAGATCGCGGGGACTCTCAGATACGAAAATACGGTGGAAATAAGACACACCAGTCAAAGCTGAATGCACTGCAGGAACTCCCTTTATTGTTTACAGTACAAGCATTTATTACCTCTGCACACAATTAGAATACAATGGGACTCCTTGCCCGCCCTCCCAGGACCCATTGGCCCTTGGCCTTCAGGGAGTCGCCAATTCGGACCGGATGGTCCGAATCGGCCATTTTGCGATCCGAACCGGATGGTTCGGATCGGCCATTTTCCGAATCGAGAATTCTTAACTGCGCCACAAGGTGATCGGAAAATGGCGGCGAGCAAGGCAACAAAGGGGAATACATTACACAATAAACCAACGGGGAACACTTTATTACACCACACAATCACATCTAAATAAAAGTACTTATAAAATTAGGTGCGTGCCACCACACCAAGTGTCCATGTCACCACTGTCACTGCACCGCCCCTGGCTGAGGGTGCTGGGCCATTCCGTGACACTCCTCCCCCTCCCCCAGTTCGACGCACCTGGTCTGACCCCACCGGGTCATACCGGGGAAGTCGGTGCTCCCAGGCCCATAGTCAGTCTGGGAGAGCCGAGTCACCAGGCCTCTCCATTTGGCCTTGCGGCCGTGCCAGCTTGGTCGGGACCCCATGTCCTTAGGGTTCCCCGGCTGGGCGAGAGGCATACGCCTGGGCCGGCGTGCCTCCTGTGTCCCCTCCAGGGCTACCGCTCCCCCGGGGAACCCGGGTGCTAAATGCACACGCCCCGGGTGCCCAGGTCAGCCGTGGAAGAAAACCGTGGCTGCGTGAGGCCCCCCCTCCCAAGGGTTGCCGAAATGGGCAGAGGCCTGCGGCGCTCTGCCCTGTTGCCAGCTCTTCCACTGGATGGCCAGGTACGGACACGGCAACCGAAGGAGCAAGTGGGGCCAAACCTGACTGCTCTTCCTGGTAGCCGACAAGGGAGACAAGAGGGATGCAACCGCAGTTGCACGGGGTCATCCTCACTCGGCCCTCGGGCGAGGTGGGAGAAACGGGCAGAGGCCAGCGGCGCTCTGCCCTGGTGTCAGCTCTTCCGCTGGGTGGGGATCTCCTTGCGGGAGGTTGGTTCCTTTTCCCCCCAGGCCATCAGCAGTGGCGCACCACCCAGCCCGGGAGGACCATCTGTCTGCCCCACCTGGCAGACTGTGGGTGGTGGGCGGAGGCCAGCAGCGCCCTGCCCCGTGGCCAGCTCCTCAGCTGGGGAAGGATCTCCTTGCGGGAGGACGGTTACTTCCCCCCGGGGCAAACAAGGGTTGCGCACAACCCATCCCGGGGGAACCATCCGTCTGCTCCTCCCGGCAGACCTTGAGTGGTGGGCAGAGACCAGCGGCACTCTGCCCCGTAGCCAGCTCTTCTGCTGGTTGGAGATCTCCTTGGGGAAGGATGGTCTCTTCACCCCCCGGGGCAACACTGGTTGGGCACAACCCATCCCGGGGGAACCATCTGTCTGCTCCACCTGGCAGACTGTCAGCGGGGCAGAGGCCAGCGACGCTCTGCCCCGTGGCCAGCTCTTCCGCTGGTTGGCAATCTCCTTGTGGCGGGATGGTCTCTTCACCCCCCGGGCAATCAGTGGTTGCGCGCAACCCATCCCGGGGGAACCATCCGTCTGCTCCTCCTGGCAGACGTTGAGTAGTGGGCAGAGGCCAGCGGCACTCTGCCCCGTAGCCAGCTCTTCGCTGGGTGGAGATCTCCTTGGGGAAGGATGGTCTCTTCACCCCCGGGGCAAACAATGGTTGCGCACAACCCATCCCGGGGGGACCATCCGTCTCCTCCCCCGCTGGACCCGCGGCCTCGGCCACCCTGTCCTCTTGCGGGGTGCAGGGGGTAACTTCCTCAGTCGACCCCCCACGGGCACCCATGGGTCCGCCTCGGCTCCCATAGGTCCCAAACCTGGGGACTGTCGACTTCCTCCGCCGACCCGTCCCACCACGGGGAGCTCAGGCTCGACTGCGGAACGCCGTCCAACAGTCTCCGATAAGCCACCTCGAGCTCCCACTCTCGCTCGGCTAGGGACTCCAGCTCCTCAAACACCGAGTCCCTGCTGTCTGACGGGATCTCCAGTTCCCGTCGCTCCAGGATGTCTTCCATCCGCTCCTCGGTCTCCTCTCCAAACTCGGGGTCGGCGGCCATGCCCTCGTAGAGCAGCCCCGTACCCCGTAGCGAGGCCCTGCCGTGGAACTGCCTCCAGTAGGACGCACTGTCGGAGCGGCGGTTAGCCACCGGAGCGCGCGGTACTCGGCGTCCAGTGCGATCTCCTGCTGCACCAGGCTCCGGAGCTCGGCCTCCCACTCCTCTGGGGCCCGACCTTGCAGGAACGCTGCTCGCACATCGTACTGCACCCGATGGACGACAGCGTCGGAAGGAATGTACACACCATGGCAGTCCCGCTCATGGTCCAGGGCCTCGTACCACAGTTCCTCTGTGGACCTCTGGTCCTGCTCCAGGCCCTCCTGCAGCTCTCTTGCCAACCCGACCTTCATGTCGGCGAAGGTGCCAGCACAGGAGCACCGCTCCTCAACGGGAATGGGCGTCCTCAGATGCAGCTCCAGGCGGGCTGTGAGTCTTCATCCGAAGGTCGCGGGGATAAGTGACGTCCCCCGTACAGGCTCCAGGCGAGCTGAGAGTCCCGCAAGCGTAGTCACTGGGGTTTGCAGATTCCCAGGGTGAAGCTCCAGTCGAGCTGTGAGCCTCGACCCAGGGTTCCACAGGGTAGGGTAGGGTTCGGGTCAACATAATCTCTCTGCTCCGCGGAGCTCTGCCAACCGCAGCTCGTGCTGGCGTTCCTTTTCCTGCTCAACTTCCCGGTAGAACTCCCGAATCACTTGATATCTGGCCCCTCCGCCGGGGCATCACCGAGCAGGGCAATCCGACGCCGCAACTCTCTGAGGCCAGCATCTTCCTCCACCTCTGCGCGGGCAGGGCTGGGGCGGGCATCATCGCCTCGTCCTGATCCATCCTGGTCAGTTCCTTGATCAGGGTCTTCCTCTTTTTGTTACCCGGCGTTCCTCCCCGGTTCTCCAACATCCCACGCAGGGTGTCCCTGTCGTAGGGGTTGTACACCGCCATGGCGTAAGTCTCCTAGGGGTCTGCAGAGAGCGATCCCACCGCTGCCACCAGTATGACGGAATGGGATGTTGTTCCGCCTGCGGGTGTGCTCAATCTGCGTGACCCCTTCGCTTACCGCTGGCCCGACTACCGAGTGACGCGCACTCGGCGTCTCGTGCGGCCTGGCGTGACCCTGGGGAAGGGTTAGCGGGCGGTGGAGGGGACCCCTGCCTGGAACCAGCCCGACCACTGAGCCATACGGCACTCAGCGTCCCGAGCAGCTGGCTCACTGACCTTGTGGGTGTGGGACGTCGTGGGAGATCGGATCTGCCAGCCACGGAGGAATCTTCGGATCTATGTGGGAAACGTTTCGGATCTTGCGGGAAACGTTTCCGATCGCGGTGCGGGTAACTTTTCGGATCTCAATGGAGGAATGACCTTTCGGATCGGATCGGCTGAAAAGAACTTCGGATCTGGCAGAAGGGCGAGGGATTCGGATCTTCCCGCAATCCCTCGCAACACCGTAGCGAGGTACGCGGCCGCGCCCTTCGGTTCGGATCTCCGTCTCTCTGAGAACCGAATCTTCCTGCGCTGCGCCTCTGCCCTGCTACTCGATGCAGGCACAGAGCGCTCGCTTCGGTTCGTACCTGGATGGACACCGTACCCTGAGATCGCGGGGACTCTCAGATACGAAAATACGGTACGGAAATAAGCCACACCAGTCAAAGCTGAATGCACTGCAGGAACTCTCTTTATTGTTTACAGTACAAGCATTTATTACCTCTGCACACAATTAGAATACAATGGGACTCCTTGCCCGCCCTCCCAGGACCCATTGGCCCTTGGCCTTCAGGGAGTCGCCAATTCGGACCGGATGGTCCGAATCTGGCCATTTTGCGATCCGAACCGGATGGTTCGGATCGGCCATTTTCCGAATCGAGAATTCTTAACTGCGCCACAAGGTGATCGGAAAATGGCGGCGAGCAAGGCAACAAAGGGGAAAATACATTACACAATAAACCAACGGGGAACACTTTATTACACCACACAATCACATCTAAATAAAAGTACTTATAAAATTAGGTGCGTGCCACCACACCCAAGTGTCCATGTCACCACTGTCACTGCACCGCCCCTGGCTGAGGGTGCTGGGCCATTCCGTGACAAGTCCTATTGATCCTGAAGCGACGGAGAATCAGAGGTTAATAAACTCTTCGTTTGTGGGACAGTCACAGAGGGATATACAGAACTATGACGGAATGGGATGTTGTTCCGCCTGCGGGTGTGCTCTATCTGCGTGACCCCCGTCGCTTACCGCTGGCCCGACTACCGAGTGGCACGGCACCCGGCGTCTCGTGCGGCCTGGCGTGACCCTGGGGAAGGGTTAGCGGGCGGTGGAGGGGACCCCTGCCTAGAACCAGCCCGACCACTGAGCCCTACGGTACTCAGCGTCTCGAGCAGCTGGTGCACTGACCTTGTGGGTGGTGGGGTACGTCTGCGGGCGGCCGGCTGATTACGGGGATCGGATCTCTTCCGGCAACTATTCGGTTCGGATCGCGGAGGACTTTCGGATCGGGGACGGATGTGGCTTCGGAACTTGCGGGAATGGCGGAGTATTCGGATCTTACCGCAGTCCCTCGCAATACCGAAGCGCGGTACACGGCGCGCGCCCTCGGATCGGATCTCGATCTCTAACAGTCTGAGAACCGAACACCATACGCTGCGCCTCTGTCCTGATGCGAGATGCAGGCACAGAGCGCTCGGTTCGGTTCGGATCGCCTGGTACACCGTACCCTGAGACCGCGGGGGATGCTCAGATGATGAAATACGGCGGAGAAAGAAACACATCAGACGAGGCTGGATGCACTGCTAAATCTGGTTTTTTATTCACAGCTCAGGCATTTATCAACTTCACACAAATTACAATACAATGGGAATCCCTGCCCGCCCTCCCAGGACCCATTGGCCATTACAGTCCGGGGAGTCGCCGATTCGGACCGGATGGTCCGAATCGGCCATTTTACGATTCGAACCGGATGGTTCGAATCGGCCATTTTCCGATTCGAAGAATCTGATAACGGCCACGAGGCAATCGGAAAATGGCGGCGGCCAAGGCAGACAAAGGGAACACATTTCACAACACCAACGGGGACACTTTATTACACCACACATAACCACATCTAAATAAACGTACTTTAAAACTCCGTGCGTGCCACCGCACCTAATTGTCCATGGCCATATTACTGTCACTGCACCGCCCCTGGCTGAGGGTGCTGAGCCATTCCGTGACAGGAACAAAATACAGAGAATAAATGGGTTTTTGGGGAAAGGTATTAGTGAATTAGTTGAGATTGCTAAT
>RXON01003813.1:0-19607 GCA_009667805.1 Leptobrachium leishanense
TCCGATTATATGTGGGTTATGTTCAGAGCAATTGGATCAATTTACTATACAATGCAGTTTGGTAACATACAGGGTTATTCAAAGAGATCCGAATTGCTTGAGAAAGGTAATCGAACGCTGAAATTCAGCGTTTGGTTACCTTTCTTGGCCATTCGGCTATCCAGAGAGCAGGCAATTCGCCAAATCCTGGCGAATTGCCTGCACATACGGTGCCTGTTCGGTGCCTGTTCGAGGGCAGTGAAAACCCCATGAAAAAGCACTGCTTCGGCTATTCAGAGAACACAAACCAGCAGTGAAAGGTTCCCCTAATGCCCTGCCATTCGGTGGTTTCATGCGGCAGATTTATTCAGGCGAATCCCATAGGCTTCAATGTTAAAAATATTCCGGTTTTAATTCAATATCTAATAAACCATTCATTATAAAATTCTGCAGTAAAGAGTCTCTTTATTTATAGATTTTTTTGGATATTTTAAGCATTTTTCTGGATTTTTTATTTAAAAGTCCGATTTTTTCTTTCTTTCTTTTTTTTTTTTAAGTTTACTTATTTTTTCTGTAACAGCCCTCTTTATTATCATTCATTGGATTTTATATGTAAATTTCAGACATTTTCGCTCAGTAGTTTCTTTGCAAACAGTGTTTCAATTTTCACACATTCATGCAAACTGTTTTGCTAATTTATTCACTTCACTCGTCTGCGGTGTCGGCTTTTTCTGGCGGCTTCGCTGCGTGTGATCGGCTCCTGCTCGGGTTTTTCCGTGGTTTTCGGCGGGTTAATCCAGATGTTTTTGCGGGGTTTCGGCGTGCATTCGCCTGGTTTTGCGGTTCATTCTCGTCGGGTTTGCGGCAGCTTTTCCCTGCAATTCGGGGACCCTGTGGTGCTTGCTGAATACACCGCAGGGTCACCGAAATGGGATCGGCAAAAGGACCCGAATTGAAGAGAACGAACGTGCGGTGACTTTTCGAATCTCTTTCAATTACCCTGGTAGAATTTCAAGTGCTTCCAAATCACCGACAACCGGACGATTCTATATTCGGCCTAACGCGATCGCACAAGTCTAATGAGTATTATATTGATCAGCTAAGTGAGAGAGGTCTTCTGTTTTACGGGGTTTGGCCGGGATCTTCAGGATTATTATATCACGCTGTGGCCTTGACTCCATTAATGCAACGATGAGTCATAATAAATCCTGCCTGATTATTAAATTGGGGCAATTATCTACCTACTTTCTCCGGGTGAACCTTTAAGATAAACGGTTAGAATGTCTTGGATCATCAAGCCAAATGCTATGTAATTTCTTCTAAGATATGGACGGATCAGATCGTTCACTGCAATAATACATGGAACATTCTTTTTGGCTTCAACAATACTGGTACCGGTTAGCATTTCCCCATTAATAGAGATAGTCCTTTATTATTGAACTTTTAGCCCCGATACACAATAGGGATGTGCGTTTCGGGTTTCGGAATTTCGGAATTTTCACGAAATTTCCCGATTCGTGTTTTCGGATGCGGCCGAATTTCCGAAAATTTTTAGATCCGAAAATGGCAGATCCGAAAAGTTTTCCGAGCCGAAACGAAATATTTTTGGAATTTTCAAATGGACTTGAAATGTGTCAAATCGAAATTTATTGCTTTGAAACGAGGAGAACAGACCTTCCGAAAAAATGAAAATTTCCGAAATCACGAAAAGACGATACAAAAAACGAGCTAAGTGACACGAAAATACGAAAAATGGTCGATATTCCGAAAACTAGTACAATTCCGAAAAACGAAAATTTCCGAAATCACGAAAAGTCGATACAAAAACGAGCTAAGTGACACGAAAATACGAAAAATGGTCGATATTACGAAAAAAAAAGTACACGAAAAACGAGTCGAGCCGAACCGAAACAGAAAGCGGTCGAAACGAGCCGAATCGAAAAGTTTAAAAATCCAAAAAATCAAACCGAATCGAACCGAAAAAAAAATCGGTGCACAAGCCTAATACACAAGACTAACAATTAAATAATAAAGTGATAATAAAGTGTAACGGAATGAAACAGACTAGTATGAAGCAACGATTCTCTTACTTCCTGTGTCTTATAAATGTTATAAAATGATGGGATTTATTAGTATTTGATTCAATATCGTTTTTTTATACCAATCTGGGGGGGGGGAATCCAAGAATACCCCTCATCGAGGTGCCAAATATATACATTAATAGTGCGGTAGCCAGACTTTTCACATCTGAAAATATTGTTGTAGCGGGCACGGAAGTGACTATTTAGTGATGTCATAGGAAGTGATGTAATTTATGATTGAGAATATCGTGTGACATACACAAGAATAATGATGATTTTTTCATAGGGAGAATTTCTAGATAGAGTGTGTGGGAGCTACATGTAAGCAATCATAAGGGAATTTACATAGGCATAAAACCCATCTCTTGGTCTAGATCAGGGATCTTAAATGCTGACGCCCCATGATTTTTGGTTTTGTGCCAGGGATTGTTTTTCTTTTGCTTGATATCCCACTTTTAGGGACAGACAAGCAGAGTAAATACCACCAGCCACAGGCCTAATACTCCCCCGTATGAGCGTAGGAGCTAACCTTGGAACTTTATTACAGAATATTTAGAAATTCCTCCCCATAGTATTATATCGGTTCCACTTTAACTTGATTGGGAGGAATTCCGATACAGTGTGTGTCATACCATACTTAAATTGGATGACTTGACAGGTCTGGGAAGCAGATAAATAACATTTCAACTTACCCGAGCATCTAAACTTCTTGCTTTTTATCTGCCCGATGCGTTTGTTGGCGAGGCGACGGGGGCTCGCGCACCGAGCGCCACTCGTTTCGATGGGATTTGTTCTCAGGAAATCTGCCAACCACTTCAGATTGCAGTCGCAGATAAAAGGATTCTGAGCCAAGTGTCTGGGGGCAAAAACATAAAGATTATAAGCCTAGATGCGCACGTAGAGATACGGAATATTTACTGCGAAAGGCACACGGTTGGTCTGGACTGTTTATAATAACAGGCTTAAATGTCAGGCAGGAAGAAGGGCCATAAGATAAAGCAGTCGATTCTTCACCGTAGGCAATATGTATATAACATCCAATAATAATAATAATAATAATAAAGGTATAACTACATTTGCCATTAAAAAGCAGCAGCGGCTCATGCGGAGGCAGCACTCACAGTGTCTGGATCGCTCGAAGAGCTGCGAACGTCCCCTTCGCTAAACTCTGGATCTTGTTGTCGTACAAGGATAGGAGAGAGAGGTTCTGCAAGTCCTGGAAGGTGTCCGCGCGGATGCAGTTTATTTTGTTGGCATTCAGGAGCCTGGATACCAAGGGTTAAAAATAATAAAAAAAACGTTATAAAGTGCACAAATGGAAACGAAGGCAGAAGTTTACAATTTGCATCACTTGACGTCTGACACAATGAGGAGACTTGGAATGCACCATCAGATTTAGGCGAACCTCTTTATCTTTAAACTTAACCCTTTCGGGCCCAGTGGTTCCAATCTGAATCCACACGTTCCGACTGAAACCGCTGTAGTTTTCCAAATGACATTAGTGAGTTTCTGGTCTTTAGATACAGATTCATTAAAAAACTTTTTTAGTTTTTATTCTCCAAACTCCATTTCATGAACCTGAAAGGGTTAACACAGCCTTGACAACAAATCCCGTGGCTGGTAGTCAATCACGGCCGTCTCGCGACACATGTGCTGAACCTATATGCTACGTCCAATGATCTGCTTCGGCCTATAAAGTGTTAAATGTGAATTAGATCAGGGCTCAAAATTTCCACTCGCCTACTAGCATTTGGCGAGTGCAAATTAGGGGAGTGGAAATGCACACGAAGGCAGCACAATAAATTATTTTGTGCTGTTTATTCCAGTGGTGCCACCGTGCAGCCCCCCCTCCCTTCCCCAGGCTGCATGGTGGCAGCGATAAGCTGCCTAACCTGACCAAGCTCGACTTTGTCACTGGCAGGGGGGGGGGGTCCTCGCTCTGCTCACACTGGGGTCTGATGTCTGTGAATTAATGTTATTTTTGTAACTTTATTGTAAATAAAACCATTTAACTGTAAATTAGATAATTTTAAGGGTGTGTGTTTAGGGGCAGAGTTAAGGGCTGGGTAGAGGTTAGGTGGAGCAACTTGTGGCGAGTAACTCTTATGGCCCGGTTAGTAGCTTGGGACTTGAAATTTTGAGCCCTGAATTAGATGATAAATTTAAAAAAAGTGACTTAAACACCAACATGCTTGGCACAACTGTTTGGGAGGGGGGTGCACCCGCAGAAGAACAATGTAACTATATATATCACCAGATACATTGAAAAATAAACACTTAAATAATCAGCCCAAACGCCCATTTTTGCTCATCAAAAATCACAAGGATACGGAGTGAAAAGGACGCCTTTTAAAGGGACGCTCTACTCATTCTGGAAACTTTCTCTTTTTAAAGTGGTCAGGAGGATGTGAGACGTGCCCCCCCTTTACCCCCTCCCTCCTGCCCCAATCTGGAGATATTGCTGCGTGAAGAGGAGGAGTTTCCTCCACCCCACCCAGAGTCACCAGCAACAACTCAGTTCCTCCGTATGAAACATAGGTCCGTTTCCATCATGCATTCCTGCTCCACTTGATCCCTGCTGAGAGTTGTGTTGTTTTGTCTCTGTCTCCATTTTTACAGAATGGGGTGCGCATCTGCCTCTCCTTAGCTGAAAAGCAGCAGGAGGGGCTTGGAGCTGCTCAGTAGAGCGGCTTTTGGTACATTGGTTAGGTACTCACTCTGCAAAGAGGTGCCTTGATGGGGCGAATGAGCTTACGTTGCAATGGCCATTAAAACAAACTAAAACCTCCTGATAGTGTTTTGTTGCACGTTGGAAATATATAGAAACGAGCGCAGATTACATCTTTTTTCTCTTGTTATGTTTTATACATGAACTGGGCTGTTACCCCTGGCTGTTGCAGCCGCTCTGGTGAGTATAGGCGCGACGCCATTTTTTCTGCACGCAGGAGCATAACAATGTGCACGCAGGAGCAAAAAAATGTGCACGTAAGAGCATAACGATGTGCACGCAGGAGCATAACAATGTGCACGCAAGAGCATAGCAATGTGCACACAAGAGCATAACAATGTGCACGCAGGAGCAACAAAATGTGCACGTAAGAGCATAACGATGTGCACGCAGGAGCATAACAATGTGCACGCAGGAGCAACAAAATGTGCACGTAAGAGCATAACAATGTGCACGCAGGAGCATAACAATGTGCACGCAGGAGCAACAAAATGTGCACGTAAGAGCATAACGATGTGCACGCAGGAGCATAACAATGTGCACGCAGGAGCAACAAAATGTGCACGTAAGAGCATAACGATGTGCACGCAGGAGCATAACAATGTGCACGCAGGAGCAACAAAATGTGCACGTAAGAGCATAACGATGTGCACGCAGGAGCATAACAATGTGCACGCAAGAGCATAGCAATGTGCACACAGGAGCATAACAATGTGCACGCAGGAGCAACAAAATGTGCACGTAAGAGCATAACGATGTGCAGGCAGGAGCAAAAAAATGTGCACGCAGGAGCAAAAAAATGTGCACGCAGGAGCAAAAAAATGTGCACGCAGAAGCATAACAATGTGCACGCAGGAGCAACAAAATGTGCACGCAGGAGCAAAAAAATGTGCACGCAGGAGCAAAACATTGTGCACGCAGCTTCATTTAGTCCTGGTTTTAAAGGGTCTGTAGATTGTTCGATTTAATCTGACAATTACCAAGAATTCAGGAGAAATTTTTGAGAATTTTTTCACTTTCTTTCAACCAGAAATGTAATTTCTTTTTTAAAAAATTCACAATTCCCCATTTTGTAAAACGCGTTGGCAGTTTTCTTTTACAGCATATTATTTCTATCAACATTTTATTTTCTGTCTTTTTTTCTCTCCTACACAAGAAAATCACTCTGGGGTTCCTAAAGTTTCCAGGGATTTGGGGGTAGGGGGGGGGGATAACATGCATGCAAGTAAAGTCAATGAGTCCACCAGCCCTCTTACTTACAGCAGCTGCAACGCATGAAGACCACTAAACACACCTTTGGGAAGGTCTGTAATCTTGTTGCCGTACAAAACCCTGAAAAGACACAGCAGGTGGTTAGTGCTTCATTAGAGCCTGTGGCTCCGTACCTTCATTATTGAAAAAAGAAGGAAGACATTAGACCAGTATTTCCGAACTCTGCCCTTGGGGTCCCCTAACAGGACAGGTTTTAAGGATTCCCTTGGGACTGAATCCTTCAATCTCTGAGCGACAAATCATATCACCTGTGCTGTGCTTCAGATATCCTGCAAACCTGGCCTGTTGGGGGACCTGAGGACCAGGGTTGGGGAGCACCACATCAGTTTAAATCGCAATCATACACAAGATAAACTCATGATAAATAAGATGTTATTTGCTGCTGGCGCAGATCGTATGACTTAGTGATGTTGGTGGTGTGGAAACAGTTAATATCTGTCCTGGCCAGTTGGCGCCAGAAATGGAAACGTAAAACTAGGGTGGGAGGTCAGCCATGTTTTCCTGGACACACATTACCATTTCATGCAGAGGGGAGCACAGGGGAGAGTGCTGCCCTGACACCTGTATAAATCATATGCTGCAGGAAGGAAATCAAGGCAGGACACCTTGGATTCCTGTTTGATATCTTACCTGCAGCGTATGGATTATACATACTGCAGGGTGGCATTTGTCATGCACTGCCCATCAGCATGAATAAATTATATGCGTCCAGGAAAACATGGCTGACCTGATAACTCTAGCACCAACCCTGGCTCTGCAAACCCAAAAGCAGAAGCATGCTAGAACAAATTATACGATATTCATTACACTCCCAGCAGCACATCGATAAAGCGCCGGAATCTCCCGCAACATTGTATCCTATGGTATATAGTGAACAGTAAAAACACAAAATATCCTCGCTCATTAGAGCTGGAATCCCTGATTTCCCGCTGCGTCCGCTACTCTTGATTGTCTTCTTTTATTTACGTATCCTTTTATATACAAGCTTTCATTATTCGTGTTATATACCTATGTATAACATTTCTTACCCCCCTCCTTCAAAATTTTTCCTTTTATTAAAGAAAGAAAATGATCAGGAGAAGATACAGGGAGGAGGAGCAGCACGGGTACAGAAACGCATCGGAAGGAGAGTAATATAAAATAAGCGAGGAGGTAAAACAATAACACATCAGAATGCACCTGTAAACATGTAACACAGTGACTATATACAGAATGCACCTGTAAACATGTAACATAGTGACTATATACAGAATGCACCTGTAAACATGTAACACAGTGACTATATACAGAATGCACCTGTAAACATGTAACTGACTATATACAGAATGCACCTGTAAACATGTAACACAGTGACTATATACAGAATGCACCTGTAAACATGTAACATAGTGACTATATACAGAATGCACCTGTAAACATGTAACACAGTGACTATATACAGAATGCACCTGTAAACATGTAACACAGTGACTATATACAGAATGCACCTGTAAACATGTAACACAGTGAATATATACAGAATGCACCTGTAAACGTGTAACATAGTGACTATATACAGAATGCACCTGTAAACATGTAACATAGTGACTATATACAGAATGCACCTGTAAACATGTAACATAGTGACTATATACAGAATGCACCTGTAAACATGTAACATAGTGACTATATACAGAATGCACCTGTAAACATGTAACATAGTGACTATATACAGAATGCACCTGTAAACATGTAACACAGTGACTATATACAGAATGCACCTGTAAACATGTAACACAGTGACTATATACAGAATGCACCTGTAAACATGTAACACAGTGACTATATGCAGAAGGCACCTGTAAACATGTAACACAGTGACTATATACAGAATGCACCTGTAAAAACGTTACATAGTGACTATATACAGAATGCGCCTGTAAACATGTAACAGTGACTATATACAGAATGCACCTGTAAACATGTAACACAGTGACTATATACAGAATGCACCTGTAAACATGTAACATAGTGACTATATACAGAATGCACCTGTAAACATGTAACTTAGTGACTATATACAGAATGCACCTGTAAACATGTAACATAGTGACTATATACAGAATGAACCTGTAAACATGTAACATAGTGACTATGTACAGAATGCACCTGTAAACATGTAACACAGTGACTACAGTCAGGTCCAGAAATATTGGGACATCGACACAATTCTAACATCTTTGGCTCTATACACCACCACAATGGAGTTGGAATGAAACAAACACAATGTGCTTTAACTGCAGACTGTCAGCTTTAATTTGAGGGTATGTACATCCAACTCAGGTGAACGGTGTAGGACTTACAGCAGTTTGCAGATGTGCCTCCCACTTGTTGAGGGACCAAAAGTAATGGGACAATTGGCTTCTCAGCTGTTCCATAGCCAGGTGTGTGATATTCCCGCATTACCTCAATTACAATGTGTAGATAAAAGGCCCAGAGTTCATTTCAAGTGTGCTATTTGCATTTGGAATCTGTTGCTATCAACTCTCTAGATGAGATCCAAAGAACTGTCACTATCAGTGAAGCAAGCCATCATTAGGCTGAAGAAACAAAACAAACCCATCAGAGAGATAGCAAGAACATTACGCATGGCCAAAACAACTGTTTGGAACATTCTCAAAAAGAAGGAATGCACCGGTGAGCTCAGCAACACCAAAAGACCCGGGAGTCCACGAAAAACAACTGTGGTGAATGACCGAAGAATTCTTTCCCTGGTGAAGAAAACACCCTTCACAACAGTTGGCCAGATCAAGATTAGAGTTTGCCAAACAACACCTAACAAAGCCTTCACAGTTCTGGAACAAGATCCTATGGACAGATGAGATCAAGATCAACTTGTACCAGAGTGATGGGAAGAGAAGAGTATGGAGAAGGAAAGGAACTGCTCATGATCCTAAGCATACCACCTCATCAGTGAAGCATGGTGGTGGTAGTGTCATGGCGTGGGCATGTATGGCTGCCAATGGAACTGGTTCTCTTGTATTTATTGATGATGTGACTGCTGACAAAAGCAGCAGGATGAATTCTGAAGTGTTTCTGGCAATATTATCTGCACACATTCAGCCAAATGCTGCAGAACTCATTGGACGGCGCTTCACAGTGCAGATGGACAATGACCCAAAGCATACTGCAAAAGCAACCAAAGAGTTTCTGAAGGGACAGAAGTGGAATGTTATGCAATGGCCAAGTCAATCACCTGACCTGAATCCCATTGAGCATGCATTTCACTTGCTGAAGACAAAACTGAAGGGAAAATGCCCCTAGAACAAGCAGGAACTGAAGACAGTTGCAGTAGAGGCCTGACACTTTTCACTGCTGTTCGGTGTCCCTGAACAGAATAACCATTACGTCTCTATGGGGGATTTCACTGCCGTCAAACAGGCACCATACTGCCACTGGCTGGCAGTGCGTCAAAAAATTGGCGAACTGTTTGCTCTCTGAATAGTCGAATGGCCCTGAAATGTCACCGTATGGGGAAATTCACTGTTGGGTGATATTTCGGGGCCAGATCGGCTCTCTCTGAATAACCCTTATACAGTCAGGTCCAGAAATATTGGGACATCGACACAATTCTAACATCTTTGGCTCTATACACCACCACAATGGAGTTGGAATGAAACAAACACAATGTGCTTTAAATGCAGACTGTCAGCTTTAATTTGAGGGTATGTACATCCAACTCAGGTGAACGGTGTAGGACTTACAGCAGTTTGCAGATGTGCCTCCCACTTGTTAAGGGACCAAAGGTAATGGGACAGAATAATAATCATAAATCAAACTTTCCCTTCTTAATACTTGGTTGCAAATCCTTTGCAGTCAATCACAGCCTGAAGTCTGGAACGCATAGACATCACCAGACGCTGGTTTCATCCCTAGTGATGCTCTGCCAGGCCTCTACTGCAACTGTCTTCAGTTCCTGCTTGTTTTGGGGCATTTTCCCTTCAGTTTTGTCTTCAGCAAGTGAAATGCATGCTCAATGGGGTTCAGGTCTGGTGATTGACTTGGCCATTGCATAACATTCCACTTCTTTCCCTTCAAAAACTCTTTGGTTGCTTTTGCAGTATGCTTTGGGTCATTGTCCATCTGCACTGTGAAGCGCCGTCCAATGAGTTCTGCAGCATTTGGCTGAATGTGAGCAGATATTATTGCCCGAAACACTTCAGAATTGATCCTGCTGCTTTTGTCAGCAGTCACATCATCAATAAATACAAGAGAACCAGTTCCATTGGCAGCCATACATGCCCACGCCATGACACTACCACCACCATGCTTCACTGATGAGGTGGTATGCTTAGGATCATGAGCAGTTCCTTTCCTCCTCCATACTCTTCTCTTCCAATCACTCTGGTACAAGTTGATCTTAGTCTCATCTGTCCATAGGATCTTGTTCCAGAACTGTGAAGGCTTTGTTAGGTGTTGTTTGGCAAACTCTAATCTGGCCTTCCTGTTTTTGAGGCTCACCAATGGTTTACATCTTGTGGTGAACACTCTGTATTCACTCTGGTGAAGTCTTCTCTTGATTGTTGACTTTGACATACATACACCTACCTCTTGGAGAGTGTTCTTGATCTGGCCAACTGTTGTGAAGGGTGTTTTCTTCACCAGGGAAAGAATTCTTCGGTCATCCACCACAGTTGTTTTTCGTGGACTCCCAGGTCTTTTGGTGTTGCTGAGCTCACCGGTGCGTTCCTTCTTTTTGAGAATGTTCCAAACAGTTGATTTGGCCACACCTAATGTTCTTGCTATCTCTCTGATGGGTTTGTTTCGTTTCTTCAGCTTAATGATGGCTTGCTTCACTGATAGTGACAGTTCTTTGGATCTCATCTCGAGAGTTGACAGCAACAGATTCCAAATGCAAATAGCACACTTGAAATTAACTCTGGCCTTTTATCTGCACATTGTAATTGGAGTAATGCGGGAATATCACACACCTGGCCATGGAACAGCTGAGAAGCCAATTGTCCCATTACTTTTGGTCCCTTAACAAGTGGGAGGCACATCTGCAAACTGCTGTAAGTCCTACACCGTTCACCTGAGTTGGATGTACATACCCTCAAATTAAAGCTGACGGTCTGCAGTTAAAGCACATTGTGTTCGTTTCATCCCAACTTCATTGTGATGGTGTATAGAGCCAAAGATGTTAGAATTGTGTCGATATCCCAATATTTCTGGACCTGACTGTATATACAGAATGCGCCTGTAAACATGTAACACAGTGACTATATACAGAATGCACCTGTAAACATGTAACATAGTGACTATATACAGAATGCTCCTGTAAACATGTAACATAGTGACTATATACAGAATGCTCCTGTAAACATGTAACATAGTGACTATATACAGAATGCACCTGTAAACATGTAACATAGTGACTATATACAGAATGCTCCTGTAAACATGTAACATAGTGACTATATACAGAATGCTCCTGTAAACATGTAACATAGTGACTATATACAGAATGCTCCTGTAAACATGTAACATAGTGACTATATAAAGAATGCTCCTGTAAACATGTAACATAGTGACTATATACAGAATGCACCTGTAAACATGTAACATAGTGACTATATACAGAATGCTCCTGTAAACATGTAACACAGTGACTATATACAGAATGCTCCTGTAAACATGTAACATAGTGACTATATACAGAATGCTCCTGTAAACATGTAACACAGTAACTATATACAGAATGCACCTGTAAACATGTAACATAGTGACTATATAAACATGTAACACAGTAACTACAGTTGGGTTCAAAATTATTCAACCCCCACTGAAATTGAGTGTTTTGGCCAGTTTGACATTGATTTTGATCATTCAGTCATCTTGCTTACAATTAAATCAAAGAGGCACGTGTAGGTCAGACAAATATAACATAACATTTATAATGAAATACCACAAATGTCTTTTCTGTGCTCACATCATTATCAGTTTTATTCAACCCCCAAGTGACATTCAATCTTAGTACTTATAACTGTAAAAGGATGTTGTTGTACTAACAGCTTTTAAACGGGAAGCATAGCTTGACACAAGTGTCTTGCAGCGATCTACGGGTATCTTCGCCCATTCGTCATGGGCAAAAGCCTCCAGTTCAGTCACATTCTTAGGCTTGCGCACTGCAACTGCTTTCTTTAAGTCCCACCAGAGGTTCTCAATCGGATTTAAGTCAGGTGACTGCGATGGCCACTCCAAAATGTTCCAGCCTTTAATCTGCAACCATGCTCTAGTGGACTTGGAGGTATACTTGGGATCAATGTCCTGTTGAAAGGTCCAACGTCTCCCAAACCTCAGGTTTGTGACGGACTGCATCACATTGTCATCCACTATCTCCTGGTACTGAAGAGAATTCATGGTACCTTGCACACGCTGAGCTTCCCTGTACCTGCAGAAGCAAAACTGCCCCAAAGCATGATTGACCCCGCCATGCTTCACAGTAGGCAAGGTGTTTTTTCTTCATAGGCCTTGTTCTTCCTCCTCCAAACATAGCGTTGATCCATGGGCCCAAACAGTTCTAATTTTGTTTTCATTAGTCCACAGAACACTATCCAAAACTTCGTGGTTTGTCCACATGAACTTTTGGCATACTGCAGGTCGACTCTTTTTATTCTTTGGAGACAGCAAGGGGGTGCGCCTGCCCTGGGAGTTCTGGCATGGAGGCCTTCATTACGCAGTGTGCGCCGTATTGTCTGAGCTGAAACTTCAGTACCCACATCTGACAAATCTTTTCTCAGTTCCTCAGCAGTCACACGGGGACTTTTCTCCACTCTACGCTTCAGGTAGCGCACAGCAGTCGAAGTCGGCATCTTTTTTCTGCCACGACCAGGTAGCGTTTCAACAGTGCCTTTGCTTGAATTTGCGATGATGCTTCCTATGGTCTCTCTTTGGTATGTTTAACATCTTTGCAATCTTTCTTATAGCCATTGCCCTTCCTGTGAAGAGTATACACTCTTCTCTTGTCTTCCTGGACCATTCTCTTGACTTCACATGTTTGTAACCATCAGTAAATGTCTAGAAGGAGCTGAGTATCATCAGTCATTTTAAAGCTGCTAATTGGTGCTTATTATGCTTTATTGCTGCTCCGTGACATCCACAGGTGTTTTCAATACTGATTGAAAACACTTGAATGAACCTCTGTTCTTCAGAGTGGTAGTCTTTAAGGGGTTGAATAATTGTGTCAATGAAGAATCACAAAAGAAACATTTACTACTGTATTACAAAACCAATTGATGTCATTTTAGTTGTATATGGTTCTTTAAAAAGTCCTTGTAGGATTTCATTCTGAATACAATTACAAATGTACCACTAAATTCCCTAAAACCTTTACAGCATTGGGGTTGAATAATTTTGACACAACTGTATATACAGAATGCACGCTGTAAACATGTAACACAGTGACTATATACAGAATGCACCTGTAAACATGTAAATAGTGACTATATACAGAATGCACCTGTAAACATGTACACAGTGACTATATTTTCTACATATTATATTTCTGTGTAAATCTTTATATTTTTGTTTTTATATCTTGCATTTTATTACTTTGTATTTCTGTAACGACTACAATTCAATGTTCTTGAACCCAGGACATACTTGAAAACGTGAGAAAATCTCAATGTATCTTCCTGGTAAATCCTTTATAAATAAATAAATAAACACATAGGGGTTTATACAGAAAGCACTTCGGCGACTTCACTTTGCCAACCTGCAGTGAATTCAGCATTCACCGCGGGGTCCCAAAGTGCGCCAATCAGCCAGCCAACGGACCACCGAACGCTGCGGAAGACAGTCAACAATCTGCTGATCGCTGCCGAACTGACTGTCGAAAAAAAGCTGGATCTTCCGATCGCCGCCGAACTGGTAAAAAAAACCAAAACTAAAAAACCTCTTATTTTAAAAAAGGTGTTTAAAACACTACAAAGCATTAAGTAAAAAAAACTGAACTCTGCTATTTTAAAAAAGGTGTTAAAAAAAGAATAAAATGCATGAAAATAATAAAAAAGGTCCTGGAACAAAATAATAAAACCGCCTGTTACAGAATAGAAAAAGAATCTCAATAAAATAAAATGTCAATCAAAAATATCGCCAAAAAAAAAATACATAGCAATACCCCAGAAATTAAAAAAAAACAAATAAAAAATAATTAAATATTAAAAAATGGCTGTTAATTAAAAGAATAAATGGTTGAATAAAAAAAAAGTATTTTTTTAAAAAAAGTTTTTTTTAATCCTACGGGATTTGCCTATTTAAACTGGTTGAACTGAACCCCAAAAATCAGGGGATTTCACTGACCCTTCGGTGCGATTCGGTGTTCCGTGAATAGATTAACCATTACTTCTCTATGGGTCAATTTCCCTGCTGCCGAAGGTCACAAAATTGCAATGAATTGTGGCGAACTGCACCATATTTCACCAAGATTTGGCAAAATACCAGTTTTTTGAATAGCTGAATTGCCATGAAATTGCACCGTATGGGGAAATTCACTGTTCGGTGCAATTCGGTGGCAAGTTTGGCTCTTGTTGAATAGCCCCTATAGTAAAGGTGAAATCAGGACCCAGTGTCAACATTTTTTAATTGAATTGAAAACTTTAAGGCTAATGTCAGATGAGCGCAGCTAAAGCGCACTCTGCGTGCGTGCATAACGGACGTACTGACGGAAGATACTGTAGACACCACACGGTCTGTTTTTTTGGACGGCTGAAGAAAAAAAGGGAATTATGGGAAACAAAATTTATTTAAATTAAAAGACAGGTACAGTCAGCCAGACCAAAAAAACTTCTGAGCGTCAAAGTGATGGACGTCGCAAATGCGCTGCGTCTGACGTTTGGTCATCACGCACACAGGACTCTGTGTGTCCGTCATAGCACTTTTACTTCGAGGCCTAAGGCTAGGGTCAGACGAGCGTGATTTCTACGGACTGTACGTCCTTGCACACGGACGTACGTCAGTACGGAAGACGCAGTAGTGGCCACACAGTCCGTTTTTTCACTGACGTTTATTTTTTGACGGATGTAGGAGGAAAAATAAATTAAAAAGCAAAACCATTTTGTCCGTGAAAAATACTTGACGTATAAATGCAGTCCGTCTGACCACGTTCCATCACTCACACACAAAGCTATGCGGACGTTGCGGACGCAGCGCACTTTGTGCGGCCGTTCTAGGAGTTGTACGTTCTTGCCTGCCTTGCGTCCGTGGGCCGCGGCCGTTGTGCGTCCGCAGTTCACTGCGGTCGTACTTTGTGTGTCGGGCTCCGATGGACTTTCTGTCATGCTATCACGGACGTACTTTTAGGCGCAATCACGGACGTGAACACTACGCTCGTCTGACCCCAGCCTAAATGGCGTCCGTTGTCACCTGCGTGGTGCATGCGCACTTCGGTGCGCACGTACTTCGTGTGTTGGTCTCTATTGATCACAAATCAATGCTACGACGGACACTAAACTGTGCGGCGACACGGACGTGATGACTGCGTTCGTCTGACGCCGGCCTAAAGGCGCAAGAAACATAAGAGAAACAAGATGTACGGAGGATTCTGCTTGCTCGCAGGAGCTGACAATCTACATGCGAGCAAGATTCATGTACAGCTCTGCAAGGAATCATTTTTCACAAAAAGCTGAGTTGAGGAAATGCACGTCTTTCCCCGTAGGAAAAAAAAAGGGGATCACGATGCACAATCAATACGTCCAAATATTTTCTGTTCCGCTCACTCAGACGCTGGATTTGTGGAGGTAAAACATTTCTATTAAAAAATTAAAGATAAAAAAAAAAAAAAATCAAAAAAGCCTGAAAGCCACGTTAAAAATGCGGATTTCCAGATTTAGCCATTAATATCCATTTAATTAAATCAGATCGCATTGCTGGGCTTAGTGAAGCGGGGAGCATTTCTGCTTCCATGACAGCGGGGACCACTGGGAATACGGCTGTTTTATATTCGCTGGGTGTAGAGCTCTGGGCCATACTGCCCCCCTATGGCGTGAGAATGCGTGACAGCTGTATCAAACCGGAGGGCTGCTGCATCGCTTTATGCCGTGATAACCGCTTCCAGAACGCAGACCCCGGCAATCGCACGGCATATGACGGTTTATATAAAGTGTGAATATTAGCCTGACGCGCCGCCGGGCCAGACAGAAGCTGCCGTTATACACACGCAAATAAAATGTAATCAAATCCAAGTTTTCACATTTATTTCATTTCAGCATTTCGACGCGGAAAATGCCTGTTTTGGCTCGTATCGGCAGGTCCGATATTTCAGAACTACATGTCCCATAATGCACAAGGACAGCTGAGCATAATGGGTCATGCATTCCTGAAGCATCTGTGGTACCATTGTCAGCCACCCTCACTCCAATCTCTCCATAACACATGCTATAAAGTCGTATCACTGTCAATCTTTGCATCAACACATGGCAGGCGCACAGGAGTGTAGGGGTTAATAAATAGAGCAACAGGGCTTCCTATATGTATTAACCCCTTCCTCACAACAAATTATTATTACTATATAAATGATGACAATGATTTGTTGCCAGGAAGGGGTTAATACATATAGGAAACCCTGATGCTCTATGTATTAACCCCTACACTCCCGTCTGCCTGCCATGTGTTGATGCAAAGATTTTTTCTCCCCCCGATCAATAAACCGTAAATTCCTGTAGCGGATGATGGGAATTGTAGTTCAGAGGTGGGTCTCCTAAATCATTGGGGTAGATATTAACCTGTGCAGTGCCGGCAGTTATCGCAGATACCGCAACCAGTAAGAATGAATTTATAACGCGTCGTGCGCTCCTCCTCGCCTCCTGCACATTATTATTAATAAGCGATGGTTCCAGTTTCACCCCTTAACGGTGCGGCGACACGTTAAGCAATAAAACAATCCTATTACGGCCCAATTGAGATAAACCACTTCTGCGGGTCTATTTCACAGCTTTCTAAATCACCGACCATTTAAGTAGACGCTTTAATTATGTTTCCCGTGGATTGAGGTGTAATTAACCTGAAAGGGGCGCTGCGGAAATCCCATCCATTCCGCCCCGTGGACGCGGTCACATTAAAATTCACATTTTCCAGCGCAGCCATCCCCAACATCATCGTATTAAAATTCTGCTCCGGAGGAAATGGTTTTACGCGGAAGAGCTTCGAGCGGCGACAAGAATTTATTATTATTCCTTTTCTTCATTTAATACTTCGTTATAACGCGATCCTCAAACGGAATTGACGTGTCGCGAGCGCGCAGTGTGCGCTTTATAGGCGCGCGGTGAGCGCAGGCCGATTCAATCTTATTTGGCTCGTGCGGTCCACATGCGACTTACAGGGAGTTTAGGGAGCGCAGGCCGTGGAACGCGTCGGGGGCGATCTCTGAAATCTGGTTGTTGCTCAGGTCTCTAGAAGAGAAAAAAAAAAAGGAAAAACATAATTAAAATACGGAAATGGAGCAATTTCTTCCCAAATCCATCAGGGTAACCACAGAGGGACAGATCAGGCGCTCACAGGGACCAAAGAGGTCCGCAGCATGTCCTCGGTGTAAACCCTGCTGCAGTCAACTTCCATTAATAAGTCATTCCTCGCTGCGTTTTTAATTTGTTCAGCTCGTTATGAGGTCTGTAGATATAACAGGGGCCTGTTATTAAAAAATATTTATGGATGTCTGGGCTGCCGATATATTGCAGCTCTGGCCAATTAAGATCTGAGTTTATAATGAAAGGTTATGGTCCGGAGCCCCTGGGACACGTAGCCCTTGGTGGTCCTCCATACTCGACTCCAGCGGATAGGATACAATGACATCACTCGCACTTACATCCTGCGCAGTTTCTTGTACGGAGAGAAAGCGCCGGGTGGGACGGACTTGATTCCATTGAGCTCCAGACGACTGCGGAGAAATAAGTAAAAAGAAATGTCGCAATAAATATTGAGAGGGTAATAAATATATATATATATATATCTTTTATTAATTAGTTCTCCATTTTATGGCCCTTCCGTAATAATTAACCCAGTAGATTTTAATTAAGCAAGGCTGGTGATGCTCTCTCAGTATACGGGAGTAAGTGAATGTAGGACTGTATATGTGTGGAAGGTCAGTATGAACATGAAAGCCATGAGCTTAAACGAATTCCATCACGTGAGGCCCATGTCAGAGTGAGGCACTAGGCAGCTGCCTACTTTACCTAATTAGGCCGTACCATCAAAATGTCCTCATTTTGGGGGAATATCTTAAATGTGGTGTCCTACCATATTATCCTGTGGTTTGCTTTCCGGGCCACTGGTCCCACCTTAATATATTTATGCAAGTCAGAGGTCCACTCCAATGTCCATATGCACTTAGAATCCACGCATGTCAGTAAATACCTCCTATCAGTCCATATCTAAGCCTACCTTTGCTCTGTGGAAGCTGCCATTTTTAGACTTTTATTGGTCAGAAGCTCTATTTATCCAGCTGAAGACAAGAGAGAGCAAGTGCGCCTTTACAACCGCTGGCGCAAGGAATGAAGAGCCGGTCACACCATCGCTCGAAAGGGTTAACTCATGGGTTCCAGGCAGTTCAGGCAGCCAGCCCAACAGCAGCAGAGATGCAAGGAATGAAGAGCCAGTTACACCATGGATCAAAAGTAACTGGAGCTGGTTTTATTCAGATCAACATTTCGTTTCCGACAGCAGGAACTTTTGTCACGAAAGGTTCGTATTGGAGCCGAAATGTTGATCTGAACATAACCATCTCCAGTTACTGTTGATCCATGATGTAACCGGCTCTTCATTCCTTGCATCTCTGCTGCTGTTGGGCTGGCTGCCTGAATTGCCTGCAACTAGGTTTGTGCACCGATTTTTTTTTCGGTTCGATTCGGTTCGATTTTTCGGATGTTTAAACTTTTCGATTCGGCTCGTTTCGACCGATTTCTGTTTCGATTCGGTTCGGTTCGACTCGTTTTTCGGGTACATTTTTTTTTCGGAATATCGACCATTTTTCGTATTTTCGTGTCACTTTGCTCGTTTTTTGTATCGACTTTTCGTGATTTCGGAAATTTTGTTTTTTTTCGGGACGTCTGTTCTCCTCGTTTCAAAGCAATAAATTTCGATTTGACACATTTCAAGTCCATTCGAAAATTCCGAAAATATTTCGTTTCGGCTCGGAAAACTTTTCGGATCTGACATTTTCGGATCTAAAAATTTTCGGAAAATCGGTCGCATCCGAAAACACGAATCGGGAAATTTCGTGAAAATTCCGAAATTCCGAAACCCGAAACGCACATCCCTACCTGGAACCCATGAGTTAACACTTTGTAGACTGGTAAATGAAAGTGTACTATATCAAACCAAATTTTTTTTTTTTACAGACTTTATTTACAACCTGGTCTGATGTCTAAAAAAAAAAAACGTCTCGAAGCCGGCTTCGGTCATTCGGATCACGCAGGGTCTTTGACTAAATGGACTTTTTGACCAAAAAGGAGGGAAAGATGGCAGATCCGGCACAGCGAGGTGAACATTACACACGGCGAAAAGGATGCCTGCAA
>RXON01003814.1:0-43010 GCA_009667805.1 Leptobrachium leishanense
TCACATCTTCCTGTGTTTCTGAGGGTTCTCAAGAGAAATACACTTTGCTCTGTCCAATCTCTCTTTCTTCTAGTTGCTGCGGCTGCTTCTGTTTTGCATCTGTCTGGTGGAGCAGCCGCACCAAAGCACCTTTCTGACAACTCTGTATTATTGGTGCATTATTTCTGTAGTTCTGCTGGGAGAAGAACCTGGAGGTCCACCCCCTCTCATGTCCCAGCCTATGAGGTTCAATGTCAGGGTTTATAAGTCCTTCATCTTCCTTGTCCTAGTGCCCTCTTGTGGTTTGTTGTCCTTTAGTGCATCTCTAACGATATTGTCTGAATCTCTGATTTTGATCTTGGCTTCTTCACGGTTTACTATACTCTCTACGCTCCTTCACTCCAACTTGTCTGTCTACCAGTCTTCCTAGCTATTGACCGAGACTTTGTACTCTGTTGTAGTGCTCCTCTCCTGCCCTTGACTCTGATTTGTCTTAAACTATCAGGCTTATTCGGAGAAAGGTGAAACTCTGGAGAAAGTTTGGAGAAGTGAAAATTCTAGGTCAATATAGCCAAACCAGAAAAATTCTCCCATTTATCTCACTTTCCAAATCGACTATTTTGACCTAGAATTTTCACTTCTCCAAAAGTTCTCTGGAGTTTCACCTATCAATGAGCCAGTATAAAGAGCGTTACTTCTTTAGTGAATCCTTCTTTAAATGTGGTTGAGATTTGCTTGATCGGTATACAAATTCATGACACAACTACACACACATTGACAGATGAGTATCCAGTGTTCTTGTCAGTCTCAATCCCCAAGTGAATGTCAAAATTGCCTTGTTGTTGTGCCGGCCGTAACAACATCCCCTCAACTTTTACCTCTCTCCTGATGTCAAACTGTACTCCCAGGCATGAGGTTTGTCAAACTATGCTAGAATATGCCTTTAACTGTCTGACAGAATTAGAATACCGTCAAAATAGCAGCAATGTTTTGCAAATCGATACAGAAATACCTAAAAAGTGTGTCATTTCCTGCCCAGAGTGTTCCATGTACCACTTCGTTCAAACTATTCCTGTGTTTACTCATGAATATTGCACATACAGTCTACAGTCCACGAGATGCTGGTTTTACATCCCTATTTATAGAATTCAATCTGCCAACAGTTTAAAGGATTGATGTAACTAATGCTCACTTATGTGTCTTTCATGTTACACCGATGCAGATTACATAATCTCTTTTGCATTGCATTTCACCAGTATATGATAATAAAATTAAAAAATAGCAGAGACAGAAAGAAGTTACAGGCAAGTAAAAAAATTATAATAAAATTATTAAGATAAATATTGCAAAAACCAAAAGTCAGAAGCTCTGTTTTTTCTTTCTTGTGTGTCTAATAATACGCCGGTGTGCATGGATGTAGGTAACAAAGAAACGCACACTTTATTGGCGTAATAGTTTGTGCATGAGCCTGAAAGAAGATAAGGACACCTTCAAAAGATAACAAAAGGAAGTATTAGTATTATAAAATGACTGATAACAACTCAATAAATATCCAGATAAACGAAATGCAAACTCATTCATGCTAGCCAGCAAATCAGATGGAAAATTCCTGATTTAATAGGAGCATTAAGGATCCTGCTCACGCCAAGGTTACGTGCTTCTTGATCATCAAATCAAAGTTGCCACTGATCGTCCCAAATCATCATTGATTTTTAACCACACAGCGATTGATTCAATAACAAATGTATTTACATAGGGCTCACTTATTCCACAGCGCTGTACAATGGGTAGGACAAAACAAACCTAAATTACCAAAACAAGTTATACACTGAGAACAATGGAACAAAGGAGAACCCTGTTTAACCCCTTCACTACCAAGCAATTTCTGTTGAAAAAAATGTTATCGCAATTATTCGAAACATGGGATGTGACGTTAACAATTAAATATAGGGTAAAATAGAAGTTTTATACAGAAAATGTTATTCGGAGATAAAATTATGTTAATTTGTTTATTTTAAATTTTTCGTGTATTCGTTTATCCTTTGCAAAAATATTGTTGAAATGTAAGATTCTGAGCTCTAGATGGTGTCCTTCATCTTACACAATTTCAAACAGGGTCTGTATTATTATCATACAGGCAGAAAAGACCTTTGTGTTAGATACAGTAACTGTGATTATTATTATTATTATCCTTTATTTATAAAGCGCCACAGTGCTTTACAAGATCAATAAGTACAAGGAGTTGATACATTAGAATACCACACATGGATGATACGGCCTGATTTTTGTTATAGTGAGGTTAGGGCTGCTATTTGCAGCTGGTTTTGTGTCTCTCCAGGGTGCTTGGAGAGACATAAAACAAAGGATTTTGTTTCTCCACAGGGGACACACTAATAATGCTTTAAAAAGGTGTGAAAATAGTTTTTTGATACGCTAATGAGTGCTGTTTAATGCATCGAGATACTCGATTTTGGGTGTGAAGGGGTTAAGCAAAATGAGAATGGAAGAGGATTGGGGTGAAAACAAATAAACTGGGGGTGAACTGGAACTGTCAAACATATGAAATTATGGGACGGATGGGGTTGTGTCGGAGTTAGATCAAAATGTGTGCAGTAAGTGGAGAAATTATAGAGAGAGCTGATAGGACTCTTTAAAATTATGTGTTTTAGAGATTTTTTTTAAAGACATGAGATACAGACAGGCAAATGTTTTGAGGCAAAGTCCTGTAGGTGAGAGTGAGCCTGCAGGTACAACAAGATGATAATAACAGATCATTGGCTCGGGTAATAAGAGCGGTGATGCAAGCAGCGGCACGGCTGTGGAGAGCTTTGTACATGAGGGACCAGTATTTTTAATTGAATTCTTAAAGAAACAGGGAGCCGGTGCAGAGATTGATAAAGACTGTTCACATCTCGCCCCTTTAATTTGAGGTTGAGGAGTCTGGCAGAGGCGATTATATAGAATAGAGGAGTGATCTGCATAATTTTAAGGTGAATGTGAAGAGGGTTACAGTAAGTGAACCGGGAAATAATAAGAGCATGAACAAGCAGTTTAATAGAGTTATAAAAGGGTGTACATGTGCAATGTTTTACCATTTTTTTCTATCAATAATGCTAGACATATATGGAACCAGGACTAGCCATTCCAAGGTTTTTCCTGACTATTTTTGGACTTGCCCACATGGTTGCCTAAATAAGGGCACACTATTTTGCATGCTTTGGTGCACAGGTCCTGCTGGACCATTGAGTAGCATTTCTTGGACTTAGGGACAAATCAATCTAAATCCCCACCAATAAGCCCATATATAATTTTTACTTGGATACCAGATCCTGTATTGCCAGGGACGGAAGAGAACTGTAAGGTTTAGTACCGGCTACCTAAATTATGAGCCCAATGTGCAGTGAACTATACACATTATGGTAGGGTGGAGGTGGAATACAGGCTGGAGACAAATAAACAAGCTGGAGGCAAGGAGGTGGACACCAAGAAGACTAATCAGACTCAGGTAGGAACACAATAAGGATAGTGGGATGCATAGTTGCTGGACGTTGATTATGCTGGAGAGACTTGAGAGGTACGTGGAACTTGGATGGCACGTAGGATCTGTGGAAGGGAACTCTGGAATCTTGGAAGGCATGAAAATGAATTGTGTTTGCTTTTGGGCTGCAGAAGGTGCCCCCAAAGTTTATCCCTGTCATCAGACATTCAGTAGCCGATACAGTTGCAACCTGTGGATCTCTGCAACGGCTGTATCTCAATTTGGTAGTAGATGGCACCATCTACTGGCCAAATAAGTTATTACAGTAAGGAATACATTGGGAATATGCTCAAATATTTCTTACTGTATAATTAATTAAAAATGATTTTTTAAAAACTATTTGTTCCTGACAATGTTTTGGAAAATAACTTGGTAGTGAAGGGGTTAAAGCAACCCTAACCCTAAAACACGTACAAATACTAACCCTAAAAGTAACCTAAACGTAAAACAAGTACAAATACTAACCTATCCCTAAAATTATCCCTAACCCTAATAACCCTAACCATAAAAACTCTATCCTTAAATCAAGTACAAATAGTAACCCTAAAAGTAACCCTAACCCAGAAAAAAGTTGTTCGCCATGAAAAGAATTAGCTCTTACACAAGTACAAATATTAACACTAACCCCAAAATTATCCCTAACTATAAAACAAGTATAACTACTAAGCCTAACCATAAACAAACTCTAAAATAAGCCTATCCCTAAAACAAGCACAAATACTAAGCCTAAAATTAAAAAAAGTCTATTGTTTGCTCGTACTCATGTCAGAGGCAAGCGAGGTGCTAAACTGCACCAACATCATGACATGAGAAAGTGTCCATTTTTTTTTCATGTCAAATCAACTTTTTTTTGGAGCATCCAAATTAAAACAAATTTTTTAAATCTGCTTCATTTTTGTCTTAACATTTCTATCCACAGCCACGAGATGGTCACTTTCATATAGGATACCTTCAGGCAGTGAGTCGAAATTTGAAACCAGTAGTTTTTTACTGTGTCGACCTTGTTTTGTGAATTCATCTTTGAGTAATCTTACTGAAAAGCTGATGGTATTCATTATAGGATGAATTTATATATATATATATATGTCAAGCTCATAGACTGGTTATCACTACCACCCTTCAGATAATTTTATTTTGGGCCTTTGTGTAGTTACGTTTGCCAATACTGCTAATGGAACCCTGACATCGATCCTTTTGCATCATAAACTGGCACTGGAATTCTACAGCTATAGGAAGGAAACTGTATACTTTTAGTTTCATTTGTAAAGTCATACAGTGGATCAGATACACTCTGATGTTTCCTATGACTGAATTAAAATACTAGATCCTGGAATGAACAATGTACTAGAATTAAAGTGCAGCCAAATTTCCAGACCCCTGTCGGAGCTCACAGCTGCTAGCTATTTACCCAAAGTAAGCTACATTTTTTTACTCATGCTTTATTAATCTGTCAGCACGCAGAGTTTTACAAAGCTGCCTTGTGACTAGCTGACTTATCTGCAGTTAGTTAATCTGTATTAGAAGGAATTTTGGTTCTTACAGAAGTAGAGCGCAGTACTCCTCCTCCTGGGATTAACCGTGTAGTGTACATTGTGAGACAAACAGGCTCCGCGTGAGGACTACTTACTTATTTACTGCACAGATACTCAGTGATAAAACATCAGTTTTCAAACTGTCCGTCAGTCTGCAGGGTGTGTTCTTTGAAGGCGGCACTGACTCATTATTATATGGTTGCTGTTTACTTCATGTGAGCAACTAAGAGGAGGATACGGTGCACAGACTAGCTTTTCAATTACGGAGCCTTCAGCTCTACACAACTCAAAGGGGTCCCCTTCTCAAGCATGGGGGTTGTGAAGGGTCTCCGCCATCTGTGAGTGACAGTCAAAGAAAAATGACTACAGCCTATACACCATGTTAATTTATGACACACATTTCTGCAAGTCTGAGCTTTTTGGAAGTAAATGGAGACTATAAAATTTCAGTTATTGAGCTTTTAGGCCATACTCTTCCACCCATGTGAGAGGTAGAAAGGCATGGACTATTTTATTAGGCTAGGCTCTTTTCATATGAAGAAAGTTCACATCCTCTCTGAAACTCAGACTAGTCGCCCTTATCTAGGTGCCGACTCATCTGTTTTTGAAAAACTGATGATGGCTCATCGTACCATTAAGCAATTAATGGTGGATGATGTCACTAGCACTATAACTTGAAGCAGGGCTGGACTGAGACAAAAACAATCATCCCTGGACCCACTTCCAATTATGCACACGCACAAAAACAGTATATAAACCAACCGAGTCGCTCAACCAATTGCTGTACAGATACTGGAGTTGCTGCAGAGCGATAGGGTAAAGCAACACGGCTGCATTGAGGTTGAGCGTGCACCATGTCATAAGGCGCAGCGGGTCTCCCTGGCACGGTGGCCCTATTATTAGACTGTGGCAGACTGTTGTGTTTTACAGATGGGGAGGAAGTTCTCACTTCACCCATTTAAGGACAGTACGAGCCGCTCGGTCAACCGGCATTCACACCGGCCCACTGAGCCATCGGCCCACCGGGAATCTCCCTGTAGTCCATATGGGCTGCACATGACAAATCTAAATGGATTCTAAAGGATATTCACAAAGCGCCAGTATTTGCTGGTGTTGCAATGCAGACAAACGCTGGCATTTCACAAAGCTAAGATCCAAAGAGAAACAGGAGAAGCCTCACAGTAAAGCGTTTACTCTTATTCTTTAGATTTTAGTTTTGTGAAATGCCGGTGTTTATCGGCCGTGCAATGCCAACGATTCTCACCGTTGTTTGCAAAACCAGCAATTTGTGAATTACTACTGCTATCTTAACTTTGCGACAGCTTCCCAGGACAACCTCCAGAATGATTCTTCACATTAGAGATGCTTATGGTAAACTTACCCCACTCCCTGCTTCCATTAACAGTGTTTTGGCGGATTATTTCCAAGCCCTGTAATTTTCTCCCCTACTCGATCAATGACACAAATAATGCAAGCTCCGTGTAGCAGTTCTTAGACATTAACACGTTCTACCCACTTTCCTCTGTCAATAGCCAACTTAAAATGAACTTGTAGTGGCCAGGTTCACTTTCCAAGCGATGTCCCATCATGGAATGGATATCGCATTGATCATAAATATCCCTGTAATATCTCATCCCTTGATGAGCTATTGGTTACCACCATTTACCAGGTTCCAGCACCAGGTGCCACATTGTTATTTCCTCCTGGGTAATCATGCATCCCTGTGTGTATGGCCCTCAGCAGTGACATTGGCTCCCTGTCAGTGCATCGGCAGTCAACCGGCTGCAAGTAGTGAGCGTCGGGCTGTCCTGTAGGATGGCTCTTCTGCTCACAGCTGTCACTCACCTCAGCGGCATGCCTGTGGAAGTGATTGCAAATGTTTGATAGGGACTTAATAAATTTCTGTCACGCTTCCAGTTCTGTTCCACCCCTGAACCTGCATTCTGTATCAGTATCCAGCAATTAAACCGTTAACAGCCAAAACACGTCTCACCACACTCATGAAATAAAGGGCTAGGTCCCATTCAGACCATTGCTTCATCATTGTACTTCAACCCTCACAGGGAGAAGTGCTGTGCTCTGTCGCTTCTGAATAACCCCAGCCTGTCTTGAATCCTATACCAGTATCTGCTCCTGTATTCCCCCTAACATCAAACCACTCACCATATCCTTGGATTCCTGCTCCACCAACCACACTCACCATCATCTGTAATGGCAATCCGGTCAGTCTGTTTATCCATCCACCTCCGCCCATATCTGTGTCTGTACAGTATACTGCACATTGGGCTCATCCCTTTTACTCTGGTGCCACCCCGGTACCAGAACGTGACAATTTCTATGTAATATGTTAGAGTGATTCCCTAATGAATGAGCCCAATATGATTTGGGGATGAGCGGGTCCCTTTAAGTCAAATAAAAATCCTGGACATGATGGGTTTTCTAATCTTTTTCTAATAAAAGAATTAAAGATATCTTGGTTTATACACTTTTTTTCTATTTAATGGTAGGTCGTAATTTGGATGTGGACATTCTTCAATCCAATATTGTCCAAATACCGAAGAAGGATCAGGGACCTCTTGATCCTGGAAACGATAGTCTCATCTACCTCCGACTTTCCAGGTACTACATTTTCACTAAACTATTAACTGACATGTATTCGTTGTTTTCCTTCCTTTCATTATACACCTGGATTAGGTGATGTTTTCCTTCATAGCCCCCAAGCTGCTCTGTGTGTCAGACACCACACAGTGGTGAGAGTGTGAATGGGGTCCAGAATATGGGGAGAAAGGGTGTCTGTGTGTGTGGGGGGGGGGGTCCAATTTAGAAGCTAGAGAGCAGGCACACCAGTAGCTTAAAGGCAGTTTATTGAGAAGATAAATAGTATCTTGAGTATCTATTCAGCCTTCCTTTGCTTAACCGAGTCTCATGGAGGGATTGAGTCAGCCTACACTGTGCTATTGATTGTGAAAACTGAATATGCTTATTATATTATTCCATAGCATACCCCAGCCATAGTCCTTGTTAGTGGAACGCTCAGTCACAGATGGGCTGCTCATGTATTAGGTTACTTGCTTGATCCAATTAAGCCGAGAGGAAATACAGAATAATTTAAAAAAGAAAACCTTCTGCACCCCCCGATGTAACACATAAAATTAGATGAAGGGTTGTAGCATCACATCTGGCATTGAGGTTTTCCTTTAAACACTGTTCTCCAAATTTGAAATTCTGGAGAAGTGATTTCTAAGGATTTGTGTACAATGAGGTAATCAGCCAAAGTGAATACACGTCAGACAGATGGAAACGACCAAATCAGGGGTTTTAAAATTTATATTCAGAGAACACCGAACCGCAGAGAAATGTCGGTGAAATGACCTGATGTTCGGTGGTTTCATTTGGCAGGTTTAATCAGGTGAATCCCATAGGCTTCAATGTTTAAAATATCCCCGTTTTTATTCAATATCTATTAACTTGTTTATGCTTTAAGGCTAGGGACAGATGAGCGCATTTTCTGCGGCCACCGTCAAAATGTACGTCGATGCGTGCGCACGCATTTTTTCACGGAATACGCTTAAGTGGTCAGACGACCACAGTCGCACAGTCGCAGGTACTCACCAACGCAATTCTAGGGAAATCCGGCTGTTTGAACGTTATGTAGGCCGCACACTAGCAGCGTCTGACGTCTCCTAATCATGCACACACGCTGCCATGCGGCCGCAGCGCACTCTGTACGTCTGTAGCAGCGGTTTCACGTTCTGAGAAAAATGCGTTCATTTGCCGGTTGCGTGGTGTCGGCGCACTTTTGTACGCACGTACTGCGTATATTGGCCGTCATTGGCCGTTATGTGCTGCTACTGCCGCCGTGATTTAGTGCGCCTGCACGCGCGTTCCGACTGCCCCACTCTGACCCTAGCCTTAATTTCAGCAAAAAGACTCTTTAATTTTCATTTTTTTTCCGTAATTTTTCGGGCAATTTTTTCCCAATAAAAGACCTTTTATTATTATTCATAGGAGCTTATATGTTAATTCCAGACATTTTCGTCCAGCAGTTTCTTTTTCCAAACAGTGTTCAAAAATGTAAAAAGTTGCAGTCGTATTTTTTTTTTTATTACACTGTTTATCGGCTTGTTGGCTTTTTCCGGTGGCTGGTTGATGCTGTGTTAGGTGGATCGTCGGCTTTTTACGGATGCGTTCGGCGGGTTTTCAGCAGCTTATCAGATCCAATTTTTCCGGCGGCCTATCAGATCAGATGCAATATTTTTGATAGTTTTGCAGTGGTTTTTATTTTCGATTTGTCAATTTTTTCATCAGGGAATTTAATAGCGCGGGGAACGAAAGAGCAACGAAATTCCGGTGCTCTTTGAATAACGCCTAAAAAGAGGTCCGGGCTGCTAAGAACCTCAGACCGGGGTGACCACAGATTCTTGGACATGACATAAAGAAAACTCTTGAGTATTACAATTGACTTAAATTGTGTGTACATGTGTTGCTGGGATAACCCTGTGTCAATTCCAACCAGAAAGACATTTTATTTTTTTGTGTTGTGTTTGCAATAGTTTGACTTCTATGAGAGCTCAGTAGTTTTGTGTATTTTTTTTAACAAGAGATTAAACAATAAAGACAGTTTGCCACAGCCTTGTTTGCTCATATTTACCAAAGGTGCCAATATTAGTCCTGACAAGAGGTCTGCCCAGGGATGCCAAAGAACCCAGGGCCATATTACATAGTTGGTGCTAACTTATCCAGAGCTGTTGTAAACTTAAAACCTCCATAGGCTATAATGGCTCTGGGAAGTTTACAACAGCTCTGGTTAAGTTAGCACCAACTTTGTAATATGGCCCCAATGTTTCAAATTATGGTATGCTGAAGAAGGCCAAAAGCCAAAAACGTGGGTTTTCTTGCACCCCTGGGCAGACCCGTTTAGAGGACCTTTCGAGATGTATTATGTACAATTTATGTACATTTTATTTTAGATTACTTATTATAAAAAAGTATACTTAAAAAACTGCATTTTATTGAATGCTCTGGAGTGTTTTGGTTTATTTATGATTGTTCCTTGCAAAAGGCAGAAAATTGTTTAATCGTGGCTGCAAGCATCGTTAAGGTTATTTAGATGCATGCTCGTGGTTTTTGTGGTATAATATGGCAGTATTTTAGCCTGCCCAAACATGTGCTCGCAACATGACTAGGACCATGTATGGGCTAATTAAATATTTAAGGTGGTGTTTAGGGGTACATTGATGTCTTGCAAAACACATAAATACACTTGTGAGCACACTGTGGTGGTGTAGGTGACTTGCTCACCGGAGACAACAGATGGAAGAAGTAGGAATGAGGAACAAAGCAGCGATCCTCCGTAAAATACAACATCTTTCGAGTCTCTGATAAAGTGTCCATATGCAGTTGGCCATATAGTATATTACGTAGCTGAAGGTTTGTAAAAAATGGCTGTCCGGCCGCAATGTGGCATACAGGCTTTATGAGCCTAGAACTAAAGATGTAGATGACTCTTTGCTGCATCCCTGTCTGCTCCATCTGCCATGTTTCAGTTCCCATTCGTCTCAATTCCATTACTATCTCATCTCTTTTAATCGCATTTGGTTCTGTCATAGTTAACATGACTCTGCATTTTCTTGAGGCCAAGAGCCTAATCATCAATAGACCCTAAGTGAATCTGGCCCTACTGTTATGTAGCAGACATTTGGCATAAGTGGTGTCTGCTAAATAAAATAATGGAAGGACATCCAGGGACCTTGTATTTCCAGTAGAGAGACTGCCTAGTATTTCCGTCCCCTTGACAGACTCGCTCAACCCACTTCAATCCTGATCTCACAATGCATGTAACGTGTGGTGAGACATAATGTAGACATAAAACAGCGTTCATGGCTATCTCCTTCCCTCATTCGCTGTCTGGTGGAAGCCTTTTTTCAACAAGGGGGTTTGTGGAACCTGTATAACAAATACATGTTACGTTTAACCTTTACCTTAATGCATTTGTATTATTACCCCAACTCAAGTAAAAAGACAAACTCCTAAATGACCAAGTGCATCATTAATGTCAAGACTTTTATGTTTCCAGATTCTCCACCAAATACTGGAAACTGATCATCCTGATGGCTAATAACGGTTGTATCAACAGCCACTCTGATGGGTGACCAATATCTTCAGCTCAGATTGATCATTCACTACACATTCTTTCTATTTTTTTTAATTATTTATTTTTGAAGTTTCACATACCGTCAAAATAGTACAAAAAATACCACAAATAATAGACAGCAGTAGACATCAAATTTCACTACATATTTTTAACCCCTTCAATACCAAGAGATTTTCCAGAAAAACACTGTTTTCTAATATTTAAGTTGAAGTTAGAGTTGCTGGGCCAATTACAATGGTATTGCTTGTATTCCCTATTGTTGGCCCGGCCCCAGTTAAAACCACTGGATGCTCACAGTCACAGTCCCCAACTCCGCTCTACTGTAGCTTCAATGGGAAAATAAATCCAGTCACACTTTAATGCTGGTGCAAAAAAGCCTGTAACAAGGCTATTTGAGGTTAGAAAATATTTTTCCATTTCATATCTGATGCGTTTCGTCCATAATAGCCAAATAACTTACTCATTGACTGTATCTCTGTCTACTATCCCACAATGTTACTCCTAAGCGCAAATAAAATTTGTGCAAATCAATGTAAAACCAGTGTGAATATGTGAAAGTAGGGAAAATAGAATGATATTGAGTAAAACGTGCTTATCCTTTCTCCGATCCTCGCATCAATGGATAATATTTGGAGAGGAGAAAAAGCAATATAGTGCAATTCGGTTTATATAACGTGACTTATATACAGTTGTGTTCAAAATTATTCAACCCCCAATGCTGTAAAGGGTTTTAGGGAATTTAGTGTACATTTGTAATTGTATTCAGAATGAAATCCTACAAGGACTTTTTAAAGAACCATATGCAACTAAAATGACATCAATTGGTTTTGTAATACAGTAGTAAATGTTTCTTTTGTGAATTCTTCATTGACACAATTATTCAACCCCTTAAAGACTACCACTCTGAAGAACAGAGGTTCATTCAAGTGTTTTCAATCAGGTATTGAAAACACCTGTGGATGTCACGGAGCAGCAATAAAGCATAATAAGCACCAATTAGGCAGGTTTAAAATGACTGTGATACTCAGCTCCTTCTAGACATTTACTGGTGTGGTTACAAACATGGTGAAGTCAAGAGAATGGTCCAGGAAGACAAGAGAAGATGTGATTACTCTTCACAGAAAGGGCAATGGCTATAAGAAGATTGCAAAGATGTTAAACATACCAAGAGAGACCATAGGAAGCATCATTCGCAAATTCAAGGCAAAGGGCACTGTTGAAACGCTACCTGGTCGTGGCAGAAAGAAGATGCTGACTTCGACTGCTGTGCGCTACCTGAAGCGTAGAGTGGAGAAAAGTTCCCGTGTGACTGCTGAGGAACTGAGAAAAGATTTGTCAGATGTGGGTACTGAAGTTTCTGCTCAGACAATACGGCGCACACTGCGTAATGAAGGCCTCCATGCCAGAACTCCCAGGTGCACCCCCTTGCTGTCTCCAAAGAATAAGAAGAGTCGACTGCAGTATGCCAAAAGTCATGTGGACAAACCACAGAAGTTTTGGGATACTGTTCTGTGGACTGATGAAACAAAATTAGAACTGTTTGGGCCCATGGATCAACGCTATGTTTGGAGGAGGAAGAACAAGGCCTATGAAGAAAAGAACACCTTGCCTACTGTGAAGCATGGCGGGGGGTCAATCATGCTTTGGGGCTGTTTTGCTTCTGCAGGTACAGGGAAGCTTCAGTGTGTGCAAGGTACCATGAATTCTCTTCAGTACCAGGAGATATTGGATGACAATGTGATGCAGTCCGTCACAAACCTGAGGCTTGGGAGACGTTGGACCTTTCAACAGGACAATGATCCCAAGCATACCTCCAAATCCACTAGAGCATGGTTGCAGATTAAAGGCTGGAACATTTTGGAGTGGCCATCGCAGTCACCTGACTTAAATCCGATTGAGAACCTCTGGTGGGACTTAAAGAAAGCAGTTGCAGTGCGCAAGCCTAAGAATGTGACTGAACTGGAGGCTTTTGCCCATGACGAATGGGCGAAGATACCCGTAGATCGCTGCAAGACACTTGTGTCAAGCTATGCTTCACGTTTAAAAGCTGTTATAACTGTAAAAGGATGTTGTACTAAGTACTAAGATTGAATGTCACTTGGGGGTTGAATAAAACTGATAATGATGTGAGCACAGAAAAGACATTTGTGGTTATTTCATTATAAATGTTATGTTATATTTGTCTGACCTACACGTGCCTCTTTGATTTAATTGTAAGCAAGATGACTGAATGATCAAAATCAATGTCAAACTGGCCAAAACACTCAATTTCAGTGGGGGTTGAATAATTTTGAACACAACTGTATATATATAGAATCCACAATGGAGGAGGCACACGAGGGCTTCTTAAAACTTTATTCAAAGTTACATTAAAAAATCCGACGTTTCGGCCCACCAAGGGCCTTTTCCAAGGTATGGCAAATAATTAAAAGGCAGATATTTATATACTGCTAGGAAGAGAAAAGAATAACACTTACCCCTCCTGGGCCGGCGAGTGAGAGGATATTATTATCAAGAATGCTGACAAAGGAGGCTCACTTGTGGTCATGGATAATGTCAAATATGTCGCAGAAATGCGTAGACAACTGTTAGATATTGCAACATACGCACGCTGTGATAGTAATCCTATACCGAAATAATAGGGGAAATTGATTACATCTTGAAGGATGCTCAAGACCAGGGAATTATAGATGAGCCTTTACAGAAGTTCTTGGAAAGATAATCCAGTTCTGCCGGTTTTCTATATACTTCCCAAAGTGCATAAGGATCCTGTCAATCCCCCGGGTAGACCAATTGTTGCTAGTACTGACTCTGTTTTACAACCTATCTCGATCCTTCTAGATGATATTTTACAACCATTGGTCAGGAATACTAAATCTTTTATATTAGACACTTCTGATATATTACACAAATTGAACAGTCTTGTTGTAGAAGGACCTTTGATCCTTTTCACATGGGATGTGGTAAGTCTGTATACATCCATCCCTAATGATGAAGGTATGAGGGCTATTCAGGATATTCTTGAACGTCAAAATATGAGGGGAGAGGAGATTGGTCTCGATAGTTGTTAACCAAGAATTATTTTCTGTTTGGGGATGAGATCTTCCAGCATTTGAGGGGGACTACAATGGGTTCCAATATGGCCCCTGCATACACCAATATCTTCATGGACTCTTTTGAGACGCGACATATTTATAATCATGATTTATTTAAAAAATATGCTTTTGCATGGTGGCGTTTTATTGACGATATTATTGGCGTAAGGAGGGGCCCAGAATAGGTTCCATAAGGAAATGAATAATATACACCCTTCCATTCAATTGACGATGACCTATAGTGATCGTGAGATCAACTTCTTAGGTTTACTCCTCACTATAGAAGATCAAAATATTAAAACAGATCTATATGTTAAATCCACGGATAGGAATAGCCTTTTACTTTTTTCCAACTTCCACCCTAAGAATACCATTAATTCTCTACCTAGGAGTCAATTTACTAAAGTAGCTAGGAATGTCTCTGATTTGGATCATTTACTATCAGGTTGGGGGAAATGACCAGAAAGTTTGCAGATAGGGGATATCCTGCTCCTCTCTTGGAGTTGGAGTCAGAGAGGGCAAGATATCTCAAAGGAAAGGTATCTAGAGATACTAGGATTAAACAGACGAGACAATCTAGGATACCGTTTGTATGTCAATATAATCGAGCGAGCAACAGGATTAATAATATTTTACGTGGACATTGGAATTTGTTAGGCAGGGGATTTCCGGAGGTGGATGAGTTTAAATCACCTCCCCTCATTTCATATAGGAGGAACAAAAATTTAAAAGACTTTCTTGTAAAAGCAGACATAGGACTCCCTAAAGTGAAACGTCAGAGATTTTTAGGTAATAAGACCTGCGGCACATTTCCATGCTTGAATTGCAGTTGCTGCAATGCTATCATACGAGGGGATCATATCTCCCAGCCGTTTAGTGGTCAGAAATTCTATATACGGGATTACTTTACATGTGATTCTACCTATGTGGTTTATGTTTTTAAATGCCCGTGCGGCCTTCTATATGTCAGAGAAACGACTAGGAAAATTAAAGAAAGAATTACCCAACATAAATCGACTATATGCACTGGCAAGATGGATTTACCAGTACCAGAGCACTTCTTAAAAGAACACCACACTATATCACAACTACGATTTTTGGTGATAGACTGGGTTCCTCCGTTACGGAGAGGAGGAGATCGACTAAAGTTATTAAAAGGGGGGGCGGAGCCAACTGCCGATGTAGTAGGTCGCATGCTGCCGTGCTCTGCTGCTGAAAGAATAAGTTTATTGCTTTTCCTTATATGCCTGGTGAGCTGCGACCCTCAATACGACCCCTGATTGCTGTCTGGCCGTACAGTGAACACAGCTGAGATTTTTGTGTGCACTGGGGTGGTTGTACCCGGGCCTTCCACTGCGGCCTAGTGAGGTCTACCATCTTTGACCCCCGGCGTCTCCTGATTCAGCCGCAGGCGTCTGTCTTATATCTCCCTCTCACAAAAGTGGTAACGATGGGAAAGAAGTTGCACCAGCAGCCAGATGCGGTGGAGGGACCTCGTCAAAGGGACATTAGGGAATCGCTGGGCGGAGGGACCACTCTACAGACGGCGACCCCCTCCTCACCCTCCCTCCTGTCGGGATATGGCTCTTCAGAAGACGGCGACTGTTATTGGCCGCATAGCGGTGCCGAGGGCTTGCTTATACATACCCCACAACGATCCACGACGAGTCAAGGGAAGTTGGGCTCGGCAGCCAAGAAGAGGGCACAGGCGAAGCGCCGGGTGCTGGCAGGGGCGCTACTGGAGGCCCGTTCTGGCCCAATGAAGACCCACATGGCCCCGCAGGCGAGCTCGGATGCCGACCGGCCGCCTCTGATGCTGGACACCCCCTTACAAGCTACTGAAGGTCCAGTGACATTGGGGACCCCGGCCTACATTATTCACCGACGGGCCGCGGAACCTCCACAGGCAGCTGTGCAGTAGAAATCTACCGACCTACCTGTGGCCCAGACCCCCATGCAATTGTGGGTGAGGATGCTCTCCCTTCTACGAAAGGTGCTCTACGAAGGTTTATGGATGAGATGAGATCAGTGTGGCAAGCTGAGGTGACGGGGATGCAGGCTGAGGTGGCGGTGGTGCGCACCTAGATATCGGAGGTGCAGACGAGGGCCGACACAGTGGAGACCGCGCAGGCTCACCTCTCAGATGAGGTCATGGAACTCCGGTCCCAAGTCGCTCTTCTTTCTCGCTCTGTGGAGGTCCTTGAGGCGAGACACTGCCGACGCAACGTTCGAATCCGAGGTATACCAGAGATGCTGCCTCCCGCCGAACTAGTATCTTATACTAACCGCATGGGGCACTAGGTCCTCGGTTTGGCATCTGGATCATCGGCTGTGTTTACCTCTGCTTATCGTATCCGAAAGGCCGCGGCTGCCCCTGCGGAGGCCCCGAGGGACGTTATCGCAGTGGCAGTGGATGTTGATCGACGAGAGAGGCTCCTGTCGGCTCAGAGAGTGCGATCGGCAGTACAGTTTGAGGAGTCAGCGTTACTACTGTATCGTGACCTGCCCTTTGTGACGCTGCTTGCGCGGTGCAGATTCCGGGAAGTAGCGACCCTCCTCCAAAGGGATTCAATATAGGTGGGGACCAGCGGGCTCCATGGAAGTGACCCATGGCAATGTGCCGTGCATTATTGTCAACCTGGCGGAGGCTTGGTCGAAGTTGTCAGGACTGGGCATTACACGTGAAACGTCTGCGGACTGTCATGGCTAGGGGACTATCCCACCCCAGTGTTACTCTCCTTTGTTGAATTTGGCAACTACATTTACCTTCCGGGACTTTTCTTTTGCTGAATACCCACCCCCTCAGTTTTGTTCGCTTAGTTTGTTGGAGACGTTTGCTTACAGGAAAAATGTATTTATTTTATTTTTAATTTTATTTATTTATTATTTATTTTTGGGCAGCATCGGGATGCCTCAGGCACCTGGGCCTGGTGCCACTTCACTCCCTTGGCCTCCCTTGGCCTCCCTTGTTCTTTTGGACTCATGGACCGCAACAGGGCGGCACTTTCCTGGCCTTGGCCCTACTTTTATTTGTCATTTTCTTCTATTACAGTGCCTGTTTCAAAGTATATGCATCCACCACTTTTGGTGTTGGTTTCTTGTCCCCTCCCCCCTTTTTTTTCTCTCTCTATCTCTCTCCCCCTCCCTGGAACTTCGCTGTAAAATTTTGCGCAGTTTTGCTATTGTTTCTCTCATATATATATGACCTTATAGATGACTCTTATTGGCCCTTCGCGAATTTTTTCCGACCGCCTGATGCTTATGCTATTGTTTGATGTCTACATTTACCTTGTATAGTGCATATGCTGACAGTTTTGGATGGTCCTGCGTGGCCTTAACTTTATATGTCTGATTGTAAGCTGCCTTATTTCAAAATAAAAATTTTGAATTAAAAAAAAAGTTATTAAAAAGAAAGGAGAAACTGTAGATTCATAAATTGACACATTGTGGCCTAGGGGCTTCAATAGGAAGTTTAATCTTGATGTTTTTATTGAGTGTCTGTTATTTATTTTATGTATGTAGCGCTGTGTTTAAATCCTTACTGTGGCAGTACCAATTTTTGGCCACCGGAGGGAGACAAGCGCGATAAGAGACACTGAACATTGGGACTACATTTCCCGGCATGCTCTAGGAACGGACACAGGGAAGGGTGGGACACGCCGAGGTACATCCTGAGCCTCGTGGAGATAGCTGGCAGAGCGCGCCAGGGAGTGGATGAGACAGGACACAGTACTGCAGAGCGGAACAGCGACTAGGCCGGAGCACAGGTGCGGCCTACCGGGATTCCAGATTGGGTTATCCAGCCTCGTAAGAAGGAGACCCAGTGATCCACAGGCATTACCCAAGCTGCTATCAAGGAAGCGGAGGACCCCCGAGTTAGGAGTACCGCAGGTCCATTGGATGGGAGAGCAGGCGGTAGCTGGACAAGTCACTGTCGGAGCAAAGAGAGCCAGACAACGGATCCAGTGGCCAGTATCCCAGCAAGGCACCGAGCGGAGGGACGTCCTGGGTCAGAGGAACCTTGGTGATCGAGCGGATGGGTGAGAGGCCTCCAAGGCCGGTTTATAAAGTCAAGAAAGCACGCTGCTGTTTGTTTCTAAAACCCACAGGGCCCCAACTTGACTAGTCAAAGACATCGTTTAAGAGATTCATTGGCCAGTTGAATAGTACCCGGGTAGCATAACACACACATACACTTACAGTCCGGGACTTAACCTGTGCGGGACTCACTCCCTAATATCCCAAAAAGGAGTAAAGATTTGCATATTGTTTTGTTTTCCGCTGTGCGTTTCTCGAATTACGAAATATTGTATTCTCTTTCCGCTACGCGTTTCTCGAAATTACGAAGCATTGTATTTTTCTGTTCGGCTGCGCATTTTCCCAAAATACGAAGCCTCGTATTTCTTTTTCCGCTGCGCGTTTACCGCGATACGAAATACTGTAAATATATCTATGAACACCGTGCCTCATTATATGCCTTTTACTCTAGTAAACTATATAATTTATAAAATCCACAACGGTGCTGGAGTATATTTATTCCCTAGTGCGGGGAGACTGACCCGTGGTTCATTTTCAGCGGCTCCTCCGGGAGTGAGCGCTACACGTGGGGGCTCGTTTCCAGGATCCAGTCTCTGGAAAAACCGCATCTAAAGGGTTAAATATGGATCCAGACACTGTTGCCGATTGGTTTGAGGAGCACAGTAGTCAGTTAGAATGTTGTATAGTCATGGATATTCCCGCAGACACTTGGGCCGAAGATCAGATTCGCCAGGCCGTGGCCGCGCTGACACCAGATCATCGGGGGTTAATCCTGGACATTAAAAAGAACACAGATACCTCTCACACGTATGTTCTTTTTGAATGGAGAAAGGGTGTTCCAGTGTGTTTTCAGGGCGCGAGCATGAAGCTGACCGTTGAGGTGGTAGTCCAACTGATTCAGCCAAGTGCGCCACGTGGCGAATCCGCAAGTGTTCCCGCGCCCAGTCCGTTGGCCATGATCGGGCCTGAATTCATAGTGGCTATTGGAGATTTGCTGGCTAAGTGTCAGAGAACAAGCCTCCGCACACTAACTTCGGTTATCGACGGCTGAGAAATTTTACAGGAAACGTACCAACTCCGGCGGGAGAAGAAACCTTTGAGGAATGGGTGGAACAGGCGATGCAGGCTCTGGATGAGTGGGACGTCTCTGAAGCTCAGAAAAAGAAAAGGATCACCGAGAGTTTAAAGGGACCTGCGTCAGAAGCGGTGCGAAACCTAAAACTGAGTAGAAAAGACTGTACTGCTTTAGATTATTTAATCGTTTTGGAGGAAGTTTTTGGGCGAACGGAAAAGGCCGCAGAGCTTGTATATCAGTATGAACACACCTACCAGCGCGAAAGGTGAGAGAATGACCGAATACATGAGGCGCCTAGATAAGATTCTGCACCAGATACTCCTCAAGAAAGGGGCCGAGCCGGCCGAAGTGGATAAGATCTGAATAAAACAGATCCTGAGGGGCTCTCAACCTCTAGATCCAGTGATGCTGCAGCTGAGAAGCAGAGCAGGTAATCAAGAACTGAAGTACCTGGAACTGATCCGAGCTGTCAGAGAGGAGGAGGCTTTGCTGGAGGAAAAATCCTTCAGGCGAGGGGAAAGAGCTTACGCACAACCTGTAAGGCATAACGACGGTCTGCAGCCTGAAAGCGACTCGCTGGATACTTACGGATCCGACGTGGATGAGCAAGAGCACCTGATCGCTTTTAAATCCACAGAGAGGGCTGCCAAAGGATTACACCTCTCTGAACGTGGTGAGTTGTACAAAACTGTTAAGAAAGTACAGGAAGCTCAAGCTGAATTGCAACAGGCGCACGCGGAACTGTGCCGAGTATTGATGAAGGTGACAGAGATGCAGGCAGAGATGCAGAAGTTCCTTACAGGCATGCAGACAACCAGAGTTGCTGTGGCGTCTAGCCAAGGTCCTTTAACTGAATCCCAACAGGCGACTGCGTCTCCACTTTCTAAGAAGAGATGTTTCGGTTGTGGAGAAATGGGCCACTTCCGCGCACAATGCAAAGACCGAAAGCCTGAGAGGAATAGAGTTGAGGAGCTGTTAAAAGCCTTAGAAGGACTGTTATCTACCTCACCGGCGGGAAACGCCAGAGGGCACAAGTGAAGGAGCAACCTAGGTGCCCGAAGGTTGAACCCCGCTCCAAAAATTAAGCCAGGACTAAGAGGGCGAGAGGGCCCAAAGTCGGGCCAACTTCTGAGCCTGCCAGGACTGAAAGAGTCACTCCCTTAGCATCCGGACCTACGTCATGGGGAAGCAATGCACACCCAAAACCTACACGGGCCAAGAAAAAGGCCAGGGTACAGCAAACTGGGTCTAAGTGTCCTGATACCGCCACCAAGTTTCCTGACCAACTGATTGGTCCTTCTCCTATTGTGCCAATCCAAGTGGAGGGAGTCTACACTAAAGCTCTGTTGGATTCAGGGGCTCAAGTGACATTGATCTACCGAGACTTCTACGAGAAACATTTGAAGCACATTCCTCTACAGAAATTGAAGGATCTGGAAATCTGGGGTATCGGAACTGAGAAACTCCCTTATGACGGGTATCTACAGGTGAAATTGGAGATCGGATCCGAAGTCATCGGGCAGTCCGGAGGTTGTGATGCATTGGCCATTGTGTGTCCTCGACCCTCAGGTGCAAACAGAAGTTCCATGATAGTGGGGACCAATACTGATTTGATGCGGCGTCTCCTGACACCTATCGTATTGGAAGAAGGTTCTACTCAAGGAGTACACCCGATGTTACGTCCAGTCTATCAGAGGATGGTCGAAGAACAGAAGGCACCTGCCGAAGTGGGGCGCCTATGGAGATTAGAAGGAACAGAGAGGGTTCTGCAAGCAGGAGAAGTGGCGAGTTTCCGGGCTTCAGTCAAGTTGAACGGGTCGCAACCAGGTCCCTATGTGGTGCTGGAAACCGATTTTAATCATGGGAGTGAAGCCGGAGTCGAAGTAATCCCTGAAATAATCTCCACTAAAGCTCTGAAAAGAACACGAGGAAGAGTCTCAGTCAGCGTGTGCAATGTGTCTGATTCTCCAGTAGTCCTTAAAGCACGAATGCCTATCGGGCAAGTAGAGTCCGCTACGCCCCTCTCCACCGATTTAGGAGGGGGAGTGGATAAAGAGATTCCAGATGAAAGATTCTACCCCAAGGACGCTCCCATTTCATCCGAGTGGAAGAAACGTCTTCAGTCTCAAGTTCTAAAGTGGAGAGAATTGTTCTCGAAAGATGAGTTCGACGTAGGCCTAGCTAAAAGTACTGAACACCGCATTCGATTACAAGAAGACAAGCCGTTTCGTGAAAGGTCAAGGCGAGTTCCGCTGGGAGACTTGGATGATCTGCGAGAACAGCAGAATGAATTGCAAAGAACCAAGGTGATTCAAGAGTCCAGGAGTCCATACGCATCTCCAATAGTGATGGTCCGGAAGAAGAATGGTTCTGTCCGCCTATGCATAGACTACTGCACGTTGAACCGGAGAACCATCCCAGACCAATATGCTACTCCTCGGATAGAAGATGCCTTGCAGTGTTTGTCTGGAGCAAAATGGTTTAGTGTACTAGACCTGCGAAGCGGGTATCACCAGATACCAATGCATCCCGAAGACAAAGAGAAAACTGCGTTCATCTGTCCACTGGGGTTCTTTGAATTCAACAGAATGCCTCAAGGCCTTACGGGGGCTCCGCCACGTTCCAACGGTTGATGGAGAAGACAGTCGGGGACATGAATCTGATCGAAGTATTAGTGTACCTGGATGACATAATTGTGTTTGGGAAGACTCTGGAAGAACATGAGCAACGTTTGGAGAAGGTCTTGAAGAGGCTCCATGAAGAGGGATTGAAACTGTCTCTGGAGAAATGCCAATTCTGTCTACCGTCTGTTACGTATCTGGGACATGTGGTCTCAGCAGAAGGTGTTTCGACAGATCCTCGGAAGTTGGAGGCTGTAGCTTCTTGGCCTAGACCCAGAAACGTCACTGAACTTAGATCTTTCGGGGGCGTGTCTGACTGAGCAAGGGAGCAGACGTGTTTTGGAGGAGCTCCGGGTGTTATTGCTGTTGGGGGGGGATTTCTACCCGGATTCCTCCTTTTTACCCCTTCTGGGAGTCCCTGCTTGACTAGACATCGGGTGGAGTGCTCTGGAGCCCGTTTCAGCCCCCCCTCCAGAGCCCCGCAGAGAGTGTGGCCTTTTTTCCAGCGGTGCAGTCACCCGGCGGCCATTTTGAGGCCTACCTTCTGGCTTTTTCTGGGCCCACTCCTTGGCCCCCATGCCTACCCCTATGGCATTCTGTGAACCGGGTGCCCAGCTGTCGAGAGGCCGGGGGATGGAGGGCCCCCATCCTCTGGCCGAGACGGCTGTTCCTACAGCGAAATTGCCTGAGGAGGATGCGTATCGGAGGCAGCCATTGTACCCTCCTCCTACCAGAGGACTAGAAGCTGTCTTTGCTGACCTGGAGGAATGTTTGGGGACGCTACCAGAGGACGAGGAGAGCCCAATAACGAGAGGCTCCTGGCGCAAGCTACTGGCGGTGCTACACGGGGAGTGGAAGGTGGACGCGGTGACCCGGACTGAACACTGTGACAGAGTACAGGATCATGCGTATATAAGCCTGAGGTTGCAACGTGCTGTGTATCCAGGCTACTAACAGGTTAAAGGCTCTTGTCCTGCTAGCACACCTTTTTCACATCCTAATTAGCTCAGGCCTATTTAGTAGGTCTGGGAGAACAGGGAAATAGCTCAGAGTGGAGCTGAACCAAGCCCAGAGAGGTTGTCTCCTAAGTCGTCTGGTAAGAGACTGAATTTTGGTTGCCTACTGTTTAAAACGTATGGTTTATGTTTTTTTGTGCTGGAAGCAGAGTAGCTGCTCCAGTCTCCTGTAGTCAGGACATACTACTGTGAGTTAGCCTCCTGACAGGAGTAGGCCTGTTCATTTGTTTATCATTTGTTACTTTCTTTTCTGCGTGGCAAAACATGTGATTTAAAGAGGAATCACCCAAAAACCCGCAAGATATTTACCACACCAAAATAAACGTTGTTTGCAGTGCAACCTCCTGGCTGTCCTGACCCTCTTTGGCCACGACCCTACCACAAGTGGTGGCAGCGGTGGGATTTCTTTCGTGCCGGTTCAGTTGCCACAAGAACCTTAAAGGTACAGGACCCATAGAAAATGGAGGACGTTGTGAAGGCCCTGGTGCAGGCCACGGCGGTGCAGCAAGAAACAAACAGGCAAGCTGCAGCCCAACAAGAAACAAACCGGCAAGCTGTAGTAGCACAGCAGGAGGGCAACAGACTCTTAGCCCAACAAATTGGAGCCCTGGCGGAGGCACAGAAGTCTGACCATGCGCTGCTTAAAGGTATCCTGGAATATATCGCTAACCCGGGAGCGCCTGTGCAAACAGGAGGGGTTAGCAAAATACGGGCAAGCAATTGTTTGCAGAAAATGACTCCCGAAGATGATGTGGAGAGCTATCTGCTGGCTTTTGAGCGAACAGCCACCCGTGAAGCCTGGCCTCCAGAACAGTGGGCAGGAATTATTGCTCCTTTTCTCCTGGGAGAAGCACAAAAAGCGTACTTTGACCTAGAAGAGGAAGCCGCTGCAGATTATCCACAGTTAAAGGCGGAAATAATGGCCCGGATGGGCGTCACCACTACTGTAAGGGCCCAGCGTTTTTACAAATGGCGATTCAATGAGAGACAGGCTCCTAGATCCCAGATGTTTGACCTAATCCACCTGGCCCGGAAATGGCTCAGACCGGAGTCCCAGAGTCCTGCCCAGATGGTGGAATCCCTAGTACTGGATCGATATTTAAGAGAACTTCCCACTGGTCTTCGTGAGTGGGTCAGCCAAGGAAACCCCACTAATTATGACGCCATGATAGCCCAAGTAGAAAGATACTTGTCTGCAAGAGACTTGGAAAAGTCCTCTAGGTATCTGGGGCCGAACCAGAGACCAAAAGTCCAGCGGAGTGAACCTGAAGCTACTTCCAGAGAAGGAGTGCGTCTGCGCAAAACAGACTCCAGGACCCCCATTCCTTTGAAAAACGACCACTTTGGTGGAAACTCCATAACCTGCTTCGAGTGTGGGGGTAAAGGCCATGTCAGGGCACGGTGCCCTAACCTCCCGGAGCCAATGCAGTGTGGACTTGGGGAGAACCCCCAAAACTTTTGTGGACTAATCTGCTTAGCGGGCCTGGTAGAAGATTTGCATACTTTCCGAGTACCAGTCCAGTTGAATAATCAACATACAGTGGCACTAGTTGACTCTGGAAGTGCCTTGACTCTAGTGGCTGGTGGCTTAGTCAAGCCGACACATATACAGGGGCACCACACAGTGGGTGTGCTTTGTATTCACGGAAGTACTGTAAGATATCCTACCGCCGATATAGAGGTTTATGTACAAGACAGGCTGGTAAAGATATCAGCGGTAGTTGTGCCACGGTTACCCTATTCCTTAGTCATAGGAAGGAACTTCCCTGACTTTTACTCCCTCTTGCAGTCCCCAACACTGTTAAAACAAGGTGATGGTCTTCTCGACATATTCCCTTTTTCTCACCCTGACTTGTATATTACCAATCCAAAAAGTCACAAAACCAGAAGGCAATGCAGAGAAAGCAGACGGAGGTTTAATAAAGCCATTAACGGGGCTTTGTTGGGTGACCATGGGAAACGGTCAGGGAAAGGTGTTGGCACTCAGTGTACTGAAGAAGATATAGTGGGTGAACAAAGGGAACCCCACACCGAGCAAGACGTAGAGGTTGGGACGAATGACCCCAGAGCTTTGGATACTTCCAGTGTTAGCTTTGGGAGAGCCCAGGTAAATGACCCTCTGTTACAGAATGCTAGGAGTACTGTGGTGGAGGTGAATGGGGTACCTGTTGAAGGTAGTACAAAAGCTACATGTCCCTATTTTATCCTCAGAAATGACCTGCTCTACAGAGTAACTTCAGATGAAGGCCAAGAAATTGAGCAGCTAGTGGTGCCTTCTTCCTACACCCGGAAGGTGCTGGATTTTTCCCACTCTCATCTCTTGGGGGGACACTTGGGAGTGGAGAAAACTCAAGAACGGGTTCTAAGAAGGTTCTTTTGGCCAGGGGTATATGAGGAAATTAAGAGGTATTGTGCTTCTTGTCCCGAATGCCAACTCTCCTCCCCCAGACCTAAGCTAAGAGCACCCCTCATACCTCTTCCGATTGTTGATGTGCCCTTTGAAAGAATTGGTATGGACCTAGTGGGTCCGTTGGATAAATCTGCTAGGGGTCATCAGTATATCCTAGTGATCCTCGATTATGCCACCCGTTATCCCGAGGCCATTCCAATGCGAAAGGCCAATTCCCAAAATATCGCAAAGGAATTGGTCCATGTGTTTGCACGTGTTGGCATTCCAAAGGAAATACTAACCGATCAAGGTACCCCATTTGTTTCCCGGCTTATGAGGGAATTATGTAAGGCGTTGAGTATACGTACTTTGAGGACCTCAGTGTACCATCCCCAGACAGATGGACTGGTAGAGAGGTTCAATCGCACCCTGAAAGGGATGTTACGAAAAGTTGTTAGTCGGGATGGGAAAGACTGGGACCTACTGCTCCCATACCTGCTTTTTGCTGTCAGAGAGGTTCCACAGAGCTCTACAGGTTTCTCACCATTTGAACTTCTGTATGGGAGGCACCCCAGGGGGATACTGGATGTTCTACGAGAAACCTGGGAGGAACAAGGTGTCCCTGGGACAAATGTGGTACAGCATGTGGAACAGATGCAAGGGCGTATGGCCCGAATTGTTCCTCTTGTACGCCAGCACATGGAGCAGGCTCAAAGTGTCCAAAAACTCCACTATGACCAAAGGGCCACCGTGAGAGAATTTAAAAGGGGTGACCGGGTTATGGTCCTTGTCCCACGGCGGAGAGTAAACTTCTGGCCCAGTGGCAGGGGCCTTACGAAGTTCTGGAGAAAGTGAGTCCTGTAAATTACAGGCTCAGTCAGCCCAATCGCCGTAAGAAGGAGGCCGTGTTTCATATAAACCTTCTGAAACAGTGGAGGGACAGAGAAGCCAGTGCAGTTGCCATGGGGGACATAACGATAGGTTCCCTTGCCTTTGAACAGTCGGTGTCAATTTCAGCAGAGCTGACTCCTGAGCAAGCAGAGCAGGCTAATGACATGGTCGAGAGAAATGGGGATGTCTTCTCACCAATACCGGGCAGAACCTGGGAGATTACCCATGACATTCTTACGGAGCCTGGAGCTACTGTTAGAGTTAATTCCTACAGGATTCCTGAGGCCAGAAGGGAAGCGGTAAGGGCTGAAGTTAAGAAAATGCTTGAGCTCGGGGTGATAGAAGCATCTCATAGTAACTGGTCCAGCCCAATTGTTTTGGTGCCCAAACCTGATGGCTCTATAAGGTTCTGCAATGACTTCAGAAAGTTGAATGAAGTCTCAAAGTTTGACGCTTATCCCATGCCACGGGTCGATGAGTTGGTGGAGAGACTCGGAAAAGCCAGATTCCTCTCTGTGTTGGATCTGACCAAGGGTTATTGGCAGATACCACTGTCTGAGCGCGCCAGGGAGAAGACAGCGTTTGCTACACCTGATGGCTTGTTCCAATATACAATAATGCCATTTGGTCTACATGGTGCCCCGGCAACCTTTCAGAGACTGATGGACAAGTTGCTCAGGCCCCATGCCCATTATGCGTCCGCCTATCTCGATGACGTTATTATTCATAGCACAGACTGGGACTCGCACCTGCCGAAAGTAGAGGCAGTGCTGGACACCTTTAGAAAGGCTGGGTTGACAGCAAACCCCTCTAAGTGTGTTATCGGCTTAGCAGAAGCCAAATACCTGGGCTACGTGGTTGGGAGAGGATTGGTGAAACCTCAGATTGACAAGGTGGGAGCCATACAGAATTGGCCTCGACCACTTAGGAAGAAACAGGTCAGAACATTTCTTGGACTGGTTGGGTACTATCGCCGGTTTATACCCCATTTTGCTACCAGAGCTGCTCCCCTCACTGACCTCATTAAGGCAAGAGTACCAGACATGGTGAGCTGGGACAGCAAAACAGAGGAGTCCTTCTTGGATCTTCGCTCTGTACTGTGCCAGCAACCGATCCTGGTAGCGCCAGACTTTACGAAGGAGTTTTTCCTACAGACTGATGCCTCTGACGTGGGCTTAGGGGCTGTACTTTCCCAGTACGTAGATGAGGAAGAGCATCCCGTGTTATACCTAAGTCGAAAACTATTACCCCGAGAGCAGCGCTATGCTGTGGTTGAAAAGGAGTGTTTGGCCATAAAGTGGGCCATGGACACTCTCAAATATTACTTACTGGGACGACGGTTTACCCTGGTTACTGACCATGCTCCCTTACGTTGGATGCACACCAACAGGGACAGGAACTCCAGGGTCCTGCGGTGGTTTTTGTCGTTGCAACCGTTTCACTTTGTTGTGCAGCACCGGGCTGGTTTGCTGCATGGGAACGCTGATGCTCTCTCTAGAGTGCATGGCCTTGCGGCGGCGGCCGCTTCTCACTCCTGTGTTCAGCTGGGGAGGGGGATGTGTGACAGAGTACAGGATCATGCGTATATAAGCCTGAGGTTGCAACGTGCTGTGTATCCAGGCTACTAACAGGTTAAAGGCTCTTGTCCTGCTAGCACACCTTTTTCACATCCTAATTAGCTCAGGCCTATTTAGTAGGTCTGGGAGAACAGGGAAATAGCTCAGAGTGGAGCTGAACCAAGCCCAGAGAGGTTGTCTCCTAAGTCGTCTGGTAAGAGACTGAATTTTGGTTGCCTACTGTTTAAAACGTATGGTTTATGTTTTTTTGTGCTGGAAGCAGAGTAGCTGCTCCAGTCTCCTGTAGTCAGGACATACTACTGTGAGTTAGCCTCCTGACAGGAGTAGGCCTGTTCATTTGTTTATCATTTGTTACTTTCTTTTCTGCGTGGTAAAACATGTGATTTAAAGAGGAATCACCCAAAAACCCGCAAGATATTTACCACACCAAAATAAACGTTGTTTGCAGTGCAACCTCCTGGCTGTCCTGACCCTCTTTGGCCACGACCCTACCACAACACGTAGCGGACGTGACCTGTCTCCCTGGACACGAGTGGGTCCCCCGTGTGGATGCGGATTGCCCTGCTGAAGAGGAGTCGGTACCTACTTTGGCGGTGGTCGAAGCCCCAGAGGAGCCAACTGCGTCTTTACAGCTGCAGCCTGAATCAATGGTGCCGCCGGGCGCTGTGGTCTGCCCCGCTGGAGGGCTGGGGCGCGTGCTCTGGTCTCATGCGCAGCTCTGAACGCACTCGAGTCCAGCTGGGGCATACCTGTCTGGCGGATCCTTCCAGGGAGAACCGCGTCTGTTGGATCTCATCACACCATGTGGCTGGACACCGGCTGAACCGTTGGGACTTGCAATTTTTGATACATCTCCCGTTTAGTTTTTTTTTTTTTTCTCCCCTTTAATTTTTCCCTCACGAGGACGTTTCTGAGTCCATTTTCTCCCCTTCCCTCCACCATGCCGAGATTCCCCTTTTTTTTTTTTTTTTCTGGAGGGGGGGTTTGTTCACCTGAGACACCTTTTGCTAACCTTTTACTGAATATTTCACCCTCATTTCTCTGACTTCAGAATGTTTCTTTTGAGATGCACCCCGTTTGTTATTACTTTTATTTTTACCCGCTGAGCTGTTTTCTTTCTTTTTCTTTCTTTTCATTCTGATGACGCTAAGATGACTTTTGTTTTTCTTAACTATATGATGTCTTGCTGCTGATATGTATTGGCCCTGTGTTCGAGGACGTTTTTGACTTTTTAATTTGCTGCCTTACCCCTTGACTTTCTTATTTTCATCTGCTGTATTTCTTAAGCTGAGTTATTATAGATGACTATGTGTGGCCCTGCGAGGCCTTCACTTTATGCTGATTTGTATGATGACATCTTTATAAAATAAAAATCGTAAATTTAAAAAAAAAAAAAAAATAAAAAAAAATAAATGGGTTTGTTAAATAAAAAATAAATAAATAAAAAAAAAAAAAGAACTTAGATCTTTCTTGGGGTTCTGTTCATATTATCGAAGATTTGTAGGAGGATTCGCAAAAATAGCTCAACCACTGAACAAACTCCTACAGAAGGAAAACACCGAAGAAGGCTGCAAGGCCTCTGACCGAAACCCGTCAGCTCCAGGACCAAGGAAAGCTCGAGAGTCCATACAGGGCGAATGGACTAGTCAATGTGAAGGTGCTTTCTTGAAGCTGAAAGATAGTCTCACTCGGGCTCCTGTCTTGGCCTACGCGGACCCTCACAAGCCGTATGAGTTACATGTGGATGCCAGCAGAGAAGGGTTAGGAGGAGTCCTGTATCAGGAGTATGGTGGATTGCTGAGGCCTGTAGCGTACGTGAGCCGGAGCCTTACGCCTTCAGAGAAGAACTATCCTACCCACAAGTTGGAGTTCCTAGCCTTAAAGTGGGCAGTGGTGGACAAGTTAAAGGACTATCTGTATGGAGCCGAGTTTGTGATAAAGACGGATAACAATCCTCTTACCTACGTCCTTACTACTGCGAAACTGGACGCAACGGGACATCGGTGGTTGGCCGCTCTGTCAGGGTTTCGGTTCAGCCTGAAGTATCGCCCTGGGGTGAATAATCGAGATGCTGATGCTTTATCGAGAAGACCCTACACTGCAGAATGGACTCCGTTAACTCCAGACGGGGTGCAAGCTTTGTGTCAAGGAGCAGAGCGCCGGGTCAAGGGAGGGATTGAAGCAGAGGCCATAGGAGTCATGGCCGCAGCTGTTCCTGAGTTCTACTGCAACCCTACGTAATTGAGGGATGAAAGTCTACCTACTTTTTCAAAACAGGACCTGAAAGCGGATCAGGCCAGAGACCCTTTAATTGCATTGACCATAAAGGCCCTAACTGCGAACCAGCGGGAAATTCTGCTGACCAATTCCCCGGATAGAGCCAGATTGGTCTACAAAGAGTGGGAACGGTTAAAGATGTTGGATGGGGTGGTCTACCGAAGGGGCCCCTCAACCAATGCTGAAGAGATTCAACAGTTATTCCTTCCCACTAAGCATAGAGAGAGTGTGCTGTGATCGCTACATGATGAGCATGGACATTTGGGTGCTGAAAGAACTTTTAAGCTGGTGCGAGACAGATTCTATTGGCCTTGCATGAGAGCTGAAGTGGAAAGGTACGGCCATTCCTGTCTGAGGTGTATTCAGAGGAAGACTCTACCGACCCGAACCGCTCCAATGAGCCATCTGCAGAGTCAGGGACCCATGGATTTGGTGTGCATTGACTTCCTGTGCTTAGAGCCGGATGCTAGTGGGCATGGGGATATTCTAATAGTGACTGATCATTTCACTCGTTACGCCCAAGCTTTTTCTACGAAAGATCAACGCGCTCCGACAGTAGCCAAGGTTCTGATGGAAAAGTTCTTTGTTCACTACGGCCTGCCAAGGAGAATACACTCTGATCAGGGTAGAGACTTTGAAAGCCAACTTGTTGGGCAATTGTTGGAACTGTTGGAAATCCAAAAGACTCGAACTACACCATATCACCCTCAAGGTGATGCTCAGCCTGAAAGGTTTAATCGCACGCTGCTGAATATGCTGGGGACTTTGTCAAACATAGAGAAGCAGAGTTGGAGTCGTCACATAGCTACTCTGGTGCATGCATATAACAGTACGGAGAGTGATGCAACTGGATACTCACCGTACCGACTTATGTTCGGAAGAGAAGCCCGACTGCCGGTTGATCTGGCGTTTGGGTTATCTCTAGACCAGACGTCGGTAGCTTCCCATAGAAACTACGTGGATAGACTTCGGAAGAATCTGGCTTCTGCGTTTGAACAGGCCCGTTTGACCTCAGGAAACAGGGAGCAAAGGAACAAAAGGAATTATGACTTGAAAGTTCGGATACAAGATCTACAACCCGGTGATAGGGTTCTGTTGAAGAACTTGGGTGCTGCTGCGAGGCACAAGTTGGCGGATAGATGGAGTTCTCAAGTCTACATTGTCTGCAAGCAACTGCCGGGTCTGCCGGTGTATCAAATCCGGCCAGATGGAAAGGCTGGGCCTCTTAAGAACTGGCACCGGAATCATTTGTTACCTTTGAGAGAGGCTGTGAGGATACCAGTTGGGGATGAACTTTCTCTGCCAAATCCGCCTGCTCCACGTTTGCCTCCTGTTACTCGGTCTCAGCAGACCCGGGTTGTCGAAGAGAGCGAAAGGGACAGTGAGGAAGAGAGTTTTTGTCTGGACTGGATGCGTTCACCGGAGCCTGAAGAGGTTATCTCAGTTCCTGAACGATGGGAGAGTAGTTTGAGGCCTGAAGCTCCTGAATTTCAGTTAGAAGTCCCTGAGACTATTGACATCCCTGAAGCTCTTGAATTTCAGTTGGAAGTCCCTGAGGCTGTTGGAATCCCTGTAGCTCCTGAAGCTGAGTCTTATGTTCTATGCCTTCACTGGAGGGATCATACTCTGAAGAAATGTCTGCTCCAGTGGTAGAAAGAAGGACTGAGCCAGCACCTATAGTACTCCCACCTGAAGAGGAACTGATTGAGCCAGAACAAAAACGCTCTGTTCGACCGCCCCAGCGACTCACTTACGACTCACCGGGACATAGCACTGAAGAGGCCATCACCGGAGTGCAAAGGTTGCCCGAAGTGTCTGCTATGTATGCTGAGGTAGCACAAAACATGAGTCAACTTGAAGAAGTGTATCTAACCCACTGTATGTTTGCTGCCGAACCTGTATATGTTATCTAAACTGTGTTGAAATGTAAATGTAACTGTTGTACCTCCTTGGAGAGACCCAAGAGTTCTAGGAGGGGGAGAGTGTAGCGCTGTGTTTAAATCCTTACTGTGGCAGTACCTATTTTTGGCCACCGGAGGGAGACAAGCGCGATAAGAGACACTGAACATTGGGACTACATTTCCCGGCATGCTCTAGGAACGGACACAGGAAGTGGGTGGGACACGCCGAGGTACATCCTGAGCCTCGTGGAGATAGCTGGCAGAGCGCGCCAGGGAGTGGATGAGACAGGACACAGTACTGCAGAGCGAAACAGCGACTAGGCCGGAGCGCAGGTGCGGCCTACCGGGATTCCAGATTGGGTTATCCAGCCTCATAAGAAGGAGACCCAGTGATCCACAGGCATTACCCAAGCTGCTGTCAAGGAAGCGGAGGACCCCCGAGTTAGGAGTACCGCAGGTCCATTGGATGGGAGAGCAGGCGGTAGCTGGACAAGTCACTGTCGGAGCAAAGAGAGCCAGACAACGGATCCAGTGGCCAGTATCCCAGCAAGGCACCGAGCGGAGGGACGTCCTGGGTCAGAGGAACCTTGGTGATCGAGCGGATGGGTGAGAGGCCTCCAAGGCCGGTTTATAAAGTCAAGAAAGCACGCTACTGTTTGTTTCTAAAACCCACAGGGCCCCAACTTGACTAGTCGAAGACATCGTTTAAGAGATTCATTGGCCAGTTGAATAGTACCCGGGTACCATAACACACACATACACTTACAGTCCAGGACTTAACCTGTGCGGGACTCACTCCCTAATATCCCAAAAAGGAGTAAAGATTTGCATATTGTTTTGTTTTCCGCTGCGTGTTTCTCGAATTACGAAATATTGTATTCTCTTTCCGCTACGCGTTTCTCGAAATTACGAAGCATTGTATTTTTCTGTTCGGCTGCGCATTTTCCCAAAATACGAAGCCTCGTATTTCTTTTTCCGCTGCGCGTTTACCGCGATACGAAATACTGTAAATATATCTACGAACACCGTGCCTCATTATATGCCTTTTACTCTAGTAAACTATATAATTTATAAAATCCACAACGGTGCTGGAGTATATTTATTCCCTAGTGCCGGGAGACTGACCCGTGGTTCATTTTCAGCGGCTCCTCCGGGAGTGAGCACTACATGTAATTTTTGTATATGTAACATACTTGCTTTGTGATTAAAGAGACGGATGGGAGACTAAAGAGTTAACAACACAAACCCCATACAAACTCCACCCTTGTTAACTAATTACTGGGAGAATGATTTGGTCTATTTAAGGAACTGCATTTGTATGTACATTTATGCATGATTAAGGTCTTGTAGGACCGAAACGTTGCATTTTTACCTGCTGTATTATTTGTTTTTCAATAAACTTTCCGTTGGAGATATCTGTGTTGCACGCTTCTGTGGATTTATGGATGTTCTTTGAGGTTTGGGCGGACCTCGCTGGCGTTTGCACCAGGACTTCTCCACTAGCCTGACGGAGCTCTCCCTGGGAAGGTACATCACGCTTTCTATCTTCTACTGGATTGGTGTCCATATGGCTCTTGTGAGGGACCTGTAAATATTACTATACCTTCCACTTTTCTGTCACACTGGTGAAGGATGAATGGTTTGTTTTATACTCAACTCTTATCGCTCTGTGGCTCCCCCCTAGGTGACCCTGTTAGTGATATACTTCTTGCATGAAAATGATAGACATGCATGTTCATTTAATTATAGAAGGGGGATATTCCTTAAATTCTGAAAGTTACAAAAGGAATTCAAATGAGTTTATATGAGTAATATTAAAAATAGAATTGAATTTTAAAGATGTATTTGAAGGATGAAAAGTATGTGCTATTTGACATAATACTTGCATTTTAATGCCTTAGTGTTTAGGGACCTTTCAAAACATTCCTTGCAGCAGTACTGAGATAAAGCAATTTATCCAAGCAGAAAATGGAAAGGTATTTGAGTGAGACGTCTGTATTTCTTGAGGGATTCATCTAGGCTTTGACTGAGCCATAAATACAGTGCAGGTGTTTGCTAAAGATTATTGAGAGGATTGCACCTTCTCACCTCTGCAGGCAGCGTATCCCATCGGCTTTTATTTGTACTGGGCAGAATCTATCTTCTTAAATGGCATAAAATGATTGAGAGGTTTCGTGGGGGATGTCACATCACAGAGTATTAGTGATAATTTCATTTATTCAAGAAAGGCAGTGGCACCAAGTGCTTGTCTGCTTATTTCAGCACAAGAAAACCAAATTCTCCCATGGTGAAGAATAGTTGCATAGGCTCAAAAAAAGAACTGCGTCCATCGAGGTCAGCATTTCACAGATCAGCTACTGCTGTTGATCCAAAAGGAAGAAAACTCGGTCTGAAGTGCTCTTCAAATATGCAACAAACAGGGAAAAAGTTCCTTCTTGACCCCAAAATGGCAGTCAGACTTTTCCTTGGATCAAACAGCTTTTACACAAAAATTAAAAACTATAACCCTTAATATTATTGTAACAGATCTCAGAACCCTGAACGGGTCACATCTGTCAATGCCGCTTCCTTGCTGCCCCCCCCCCTGTGTTCTCCTTATGACTGTTGTGCCTTTTTGCAGTCTTGAGACGAAGATTAAAGACAGGTGTACGCAGAGAGCCTTGCTAACCTCCCCCAGAAATAAGCCGAGGCTGTAGACCTGGAGCTTTTTGTTGGAACAGTGAACAGTATATAGTTGTTACCCACACCATGAGTCGTGATTGCATGTAGGGTCAAAATAGAACTCTTTTAATTGGGGACAGGCACACATATTTATAAGCTCAAACCTGAGTTGTTTACATACACAAAAACCTTTGCTAGAAAATGTTGGGAGACATAATTGGACTTGGACAATACAATGGAATAATAAACATTGCGTAACATTCCTAAACGAGGCAAGGCAATTGCGTTTGTGATTGGCCAACAGATTAGTCTAAATACAGCAGAAAATGGGGCAGTGTTTGCCAGTCAAAGAAGATTAACAAACTGCTCAAATATACAGCAGATATTAACACATTCCTGAGAAAGGGCATGCTAAAAGGCTAATCCTATCAGGAGTTAACAGACAATGACAATATTCTTGCATAACTCAGATTACATAACACTCTGCACACAAGGGAGGCCAAGGAAATAATATAGAACATCAGGCCTGCACCTTCCAAATATACCTCCAGGCCCATACATCCCAAATCCAAAGTAACTTGCATCAATTATGTTTTTGCAGGAAGCCATCCAGTCGTTGTTTAAAAGTCTGTACAGACTCTGACCCAACCACCTCAACAGGCAGAGAATTACACAACTTTATTGTCCTCACTGTAAGAAAACATTTTCCTATGCTTTAGGCTAAATTTCCTTTAGTCCAGTCTAAATAGTAAATTGCCTACATTTGTTTGTGCAAATGCAACGCATTTTGTGATCATACAGATTGCAAGTCGAAACAAATGGTTACAATTAATTACACCAACACATTCTGCAGCACTGCACAATGGAAGGGACAAGCAAACATAAATTAACAAAATAAGCTTGATAGGCAGAGAACAATTGCGCAAAGAGACCTGGCCTTCACCAGTGAGCTTACAATATAAGAGGACTGGGATCAAACCATAAATGTGAGGGTTAATTTGAGTGTTCAACATGAGATATAATATAACGGGGCAGGGGATAAGTCCTAAAAAAAGAAGTGTGGGAACTCCCCAAGATTTCTGAACTTCATTTGTTCTTGACAATGTTTTTTTGGAAAATCAGTTGATAGTGAATGGGTTAACAGGGAAAGATATAACTGAACAGCTGAATACAAGCTTTATACTGTATGGGATCAAAAGGAACTACTGTATAGTGCAGGGGTCAGCAACCTTGGGTCCCCAATGTTTTGGGAACTACATCTCCCATGATGCTCAGTCACCCATTAGGCTGACTGAGCCACATCGGAAATATAGTTCCCAAAACATCAGGGAGCCAAGGTTGCTGACCTCTGGTATAGTGTATGGGATCAAAGTTCTCTCTAGTGCAAAATAGTGCGTTCCCACGCGTTCCTCCTGATCTTGACCCCTTATATGGGGGCTGTGTAGAAAGTAGATTGGGAAGGGTGCAATAAGTGGAGGAATTACAGAGGGAGCTGGCAGGCGTTTTTAAAGTACTGCATTTTAGGGACTTTTTGAAAGATTGGAGGCATAGGGAGAGTTCAATAAGTAGGCTAAGATAAAATGTTTTTTTTTTATAATATGTAACCAAATAAATAATAATAACAGCTAACACTTATAATAAAAATAATACTAAAAACAATATGCCATATATTCGGCATGCACAGGGGGCGTGTGATGTGCCCAGTCACACCTTGGTGCTGGGTGAACTGGTTTTATATGTCCCCTATTTTGGATTCCGCCTCCACTTTTTTTCCAGCTTCATATCTGGATCTCTCTTCATAGACTTGATTACTGATTAGAAAAAAATGTGTATTTTTGTGTTGAATGTTCTAAACATAAGTTTGTAATTAATACTTTTTTTTTGTTTTGTCAAAATCATTTAATTTAAGGTATTTTTTTTTTTGTCATTACAGCTGCCGGCGAGAATACCAAGCAACCATGGAATGGCTTGTTACTCTCTGGCTGCTACGACATTAATCCTTCCTTTGTTACTCTCTGGCTGCTACGACATTAATCCTTCCTATACAAAGTTTAGAAAGCATTTTAAGTGCAGTAACCTGTTGTAACAGATGAGTCTCACAATTGAAAATTGCAGCTCGGCTGAAACAGCAGTTCAGCCGCTAACATTAAAACAAGCAGATGTTACACTTTAAAATGATTCCATCCCCTTCAGGGATAGTGTACACGGGGTAAGAAACCTACGTAACTACAGCTTGTCAAACATTAGTAGGTTTTTTACGTATAATATATATAACTATGTCACAAATAAAAAAGAAAAAATAATTTCCTTACAAATTTAGATATGCTGGAGCGTGGCCAATACTCTGACCTTGTTCGTGACTTGCAAATGGTTTCATTTAGCTCACAGTAAAGGGGTTTACTCCAAAGATAATATATTTTTTGGTGTTTGCAGAATGTTTCCCGGGCCATACAGTACAGTCAGTTCAGATTCAGGTCAAAAAAGTTCTAATGAAATGATACATTTGAAAGAGAGCATGAGGCGAGATCAGAGCGTTACATTAAAACGCTCACTCAGAGACATTTAAACGTTTAGTCAGCTTCTGCAACATTACATTTTCACCAGAACCATGGGAAGTGTGGTGTCTGCCTTATTTACAGCTCATGGTGAGAGCATTACCTCATGGTTTTGCTGATAGGGGGGGCTCTCAGGTGGTGGAGTTGCTTAGCAACTTCTATTGAACAAGGAAGCAGACTGTTCTTTCCATCAAAGACCCCATTCTCCACTAATTGGAAGAGAAGGAATCGCGTCTTTTGTAAATAAATGTGTATTTTGTCACAGAGTGAAAAGAGGCCTGGTGCTTGTTTTCTACTATCCTACATTTTTTTTCTTAAAGTGGAATTTATGTATAAATGGGAGATGACATGTTAACGTATGTGCTTGCTCCATTGCCCTTTGCATTGGATGCACCCATGGAACATTTATTAAATGAAAACTTATGTTTAGGAGATTTTTGCACAAAATGCATTTTTTCACTACAAATAACAAGCCTGTAATCAGAGATACAGTTACTTTTTATGCTATTCATCATGAACCAGATAAGGAACATCTAAAATGTTGATGTATGAGGTGAAAAAGGACCAACATGGGGACACCAGGCACACCCTCTGTGCACGCTTTGTGCACCCTATGGCTTGATTTGTACACAAGCATTGGTTTTATTGCAGAATTTAATTTTTTGTGTTTTTGTTTCTTTTTAAAAAAAAGTTTTCTATGACGGATATGGATTATTCTCTATAAACCATACCACATATCAATGGCTAATTGGAAGGCCTCCTGCGTGTGATCGCAGAGGAATACAGCTGGCCTACAAGAGGAAGTGAGGAGCAATCACATAAGAATGGATTCTCTGAAATGTCAGTTTTGTGGTTTAAATGCCTGTCGTGGAATAATTTTTCTTCAAAGTGGAATACTGGCTCATAGATAACTTAACTACTGGTTCCAGAGGCGTAACTAGAAACCTCAGGGCCCAGGTGCAGGAACCATGATGCTCCCCCCATCCTAGGCAAAAACATATTTTGTCCCCCCTCCCGTCAACATGCATTGGTCCCCTCCAGGTCCACAATGTTGACTCCAGACAATCTGTGTCACATTTTTTCCAGGTCCACTATGACCTCTTCAGTCCATCCCATTTTTAATGTAATGTGCACTATTTGAATCTCACAGAGCTCCACAGCAATAAATCACCCAGTAATGTGTGGTGTGTTTGAGCTTATCACAGAGCTCTACAGCAATAAACCTCACAGAAATGTGCAGTGTGTATGAACGTATCACAGAGCTCCATAGCAGTAAAACTCACAGTAATGTGAAGTGTGTATGAATGTACGGTATAAGAGCTCCACAGCAATAAAACTCACAGTAATGTGCAGTGTGTATCAGTGTAAATCAGAGTTCCGCAGCAACAAAACTCACAGTAATATGTGGTGTGTATGAGTACATGACAGAGCTCCAAAGCAAAACTCACACATAAGTATAAAATAAATTAAAAAAAGAATTATATGTAGAAAATATAAGCAAGCCCCCCAGCCCACGCAGGCGAGTGTGCCCCCCCCCCGACTCAAGGGCCCGGGTGCGGTGGCACCCTCTGCACCCCTGGTAGTTACGCCCCTGAATGATTCCCCAAGCAAGTGGGAGGAGATGGTGCAGTGCTTAATCATGCATTGCGTCATTAAACGCAAGCGCTGCACTTCTGAATATTATTCTGCAATCTGCATAGATGCAGCAGGTCATTTGTCATATAACTTTCCTAAAGAAGGGTCTGCAGACACAATATTGAAAACAGGATTCACAACGTATTTCTTGAGAGCTGCCCCATGCTTTTCAATCCATAAAAGATAATAACTTTTTACTTTTTTTCCATTTCTACAATCTCTCTCTCTAGAAATGGAAATGTTTTAATTATCTGCGCATCTGTTACCGGTTTACTTTGATATGGCAATTATTGTATTTGTTTCATGAATCCAAGTTCATTAATATTTTTTTATTTTAATATTTTCACCTCTGTGATATAAAATAACAGTTTTTGTTCAGACATAAGTATGCTTTCCCATGATGTGTTACTAGAGTTGTATCGGTCAATAAAAACTAGTAATGCATTTTAAATCGTGACAGATTCTTACACATTGTTCACTGTCACAACACAATTCTACTCAGTACATTATTCCTAGTTCTAAACCGACCCTTTCATTTGTGTCCAATAGGCAATGTGATCTGATCCTAGTTCTCCTGGTTACATGGTTGTTGTGGAGACATTGTTTGGCCAAATGACAGGCAGATCAGATTGTCATTACAGTGCAAGGTGACTGCAGGGTGATCAGACTGCATATTCACTCATTCATACCAAGCTATCTCATGTTATCTGGATGCCTGGTGGTGCACCATGACTCAGAGGCCAGGCACAGCCATCCTCTCCTCCAAACCAGCTGGGACAGGCCAACGGATGATATTCACAGGTATTGTGCCAAATGATGCAAAAACATTAAAAGTGCATATTTTATGACTTTCTTCACATCTAGGTCAGGTATTTCCTCTGAGTACATTAACATTTTATGGTAAATCTAAGCTGTGACGAGCTGAAGAATATGAACTGTGTTATAGGACAAAATATAGAAAGATCAAGAAATTCAAATCACACTTAAACTATTTATAATGTTCATCTATTTTGGCATAAAATGTGAAATCCACTTTCAATTCTTCACCGATTCAATGCCTTGTGAATAACCCCATTTGTATTTTTTTATTATTATTTTTCTTGTTATGAAGTGGTGACATTGGCTGGATGACAAGAATGGATTATCACATTAGATCTGAAGACGTTTTGCCGTTTACTGACACACATTTATATGAAGTTATAACTTAATGGCAATGGTCTAAACTGGAATCAAACCCCCAAGTTACCAAATGTAATAAAATCACTCCTGCTTCAAGGTTCCTATATTCCTTTCCTAATAATATTCATATATTTAAGGAATATTAATGTGTCACATGATCACACAGCATCAACACTTGAAAAAATATATGTGATAGAACTGATGCACCGCTTTTTAGGCTGGGGTCAGACTAACGCATTTTTAACGTGCGTTTAGGCGCACTTAATCACGGCCGCAGTAGCAGCAAATGACGGGCAATGATGGGCAATATACAAAGTCCGGCCGCGCAACGCAAGTGGAAAATGAATGCATTTTTTCGAGAACGCAGAACCGCTAGTACTGACGTACAGAGTGCGCTGCGGCGGCATGGCGGCGTGTGTGCGTGATCATGAGATGTCAGACGCTGCTAATGTCCAGCCTACATAACGTCCAGACGCAAAAAGGGTTTTATTGACGATCCGTAAAAAATCACGCACGAAAATGCGCGTCGTCTGACCATTTTCGCGCATTCCGTGAAAAAATATGTCAATGCGTTCGGACGCACTTTTTGACGGTCGCTGCGAATAATGCGTTCGTTTGACCCTAGCCTTAGAGGTGTGATTTACTATAGTAAAAATGTAAATAAGATTATTTGATTTTGTCACATTTTTACTTACGTGAATGCTCCCCGTATGTTTTTCATATACGTCTTACGTTAGGTTGATAAACTTAATTCATACATGGGAGGGGAGGCAGCAGAATTTGGAGTTCTAGGCGCCTAAGGCAGCCCCAAGCCAAAATGCAGCCCTGAACTGAGTGACTGCATGTTATTTCATTTCCTGGAAATACAAAGAGGTAATGGATTGCTCCTCCTTTGATACCTGGGAAAGATAAGCAAGCTTATAGCTGCACAGACGTCTGTAAATTGTTGCAGGCAGAGGTCAAGTCCTAAAAAAAGAAGTGTGGGAACTCAACAAGATTTCTGTCCCTCAATCAGCAAATCATCTCGCACATCACACAGACACACTCAAATCTAAAATATTGATGTATATATATTGAATTTAACAAAACTATATGATAAGTCACCATAAGTATATTATTTGACAGGAAAAATATGATTGAACACTTGAAAGCAAGCTGTACATGCAAGGTTATTATTATTATTATTTATTATTTGTTAAGTGCCAACACATTCCTCAGCGCTTTACAAGGTGCAATGGGTAAAGACAGAGAAAGGTGAAACAGGGCATATTAGACATCTGGTGTCTATCGATTGTTTTATCAATGAAACCTCTCCTGCCATTGTTTGTATTGCCCTAACAGGGTTATTCAGAGAGAGGTGAAAACCAGGAGAATGAATGGAGAAGTGAAAATTCTAGGTCAAAATAGCCAAACAGAAAAATTCTCCCATTTATCTCACTTTCCAAATCGGCTATTTGGTCTGGATTGTTCTCTTCTCCTGCCAATTCTCCTGAGTTTCACCTTTTTCTGAATAACCCTGCTAGTTTATCAACAACTCTAAACAACTCTGTATAGAGATTATGAAAGGTTGGAGATTTTGTCTGGATTTTTTCTTTATAACTCTGCAAGTAAGTCAATAAAGGAGGCGGTAAGTGATACAGTTAACAATCAGTTTTTCAGTAGCATAAAATAACCATTTGGTAAGAACCTTAGGAATTATTTTGCGACAGAGTAATGTCATATTTTCTTTTTACAATCTTGATAATGCTGTGGTTTTCAAATTCTTATCGTTCCAGCTCTGCTGAATAGGATTGTGGTCATGTCTTTGTAATCTTGCTAACGTTTATCAGATGTGTTCATTCGATTGCCTCCTGTCTGTCTCCGATAATCCACTTTTATCTAACAGCATCATCAATGAGTAGCCGCGTGTGATGATGTCATGACACGAAGGCACACTGCTCGCCATTTCGAGACATAATAAATACAATATTTCCAGAATAAATCATTTAAAAGGATCAATAGTATGCGCAGCCCGTTACATTAGGGTGTGCACCCATGGAACATTTAGTAATTGAAAACATATGCTTCGAGGACTTTGCACAAAATATTTTTTTATTAGACATAACCAGCCTGTAATCAAAAACACAGTCAGTTTTTCTGCTATTGATCATGAGCAAGATAAGGTACATTTAAAATGTCAATGTAGTAGAGGAAAGAGGGGCTCTTCAGTCTTCACCCAACATTAGGGTGTGCCTGGGCACACTAGTTACACCCCCTGGGCACGCCTATGAAAAAGGATGCTAATTTCCCCAAGATAAATTAAATTAGGATGAGGTTGTAGAAAATGCAATACATTTTATAACAATCCTCTTTGTCAGCGTTCCATTTTTGTTTGGGTGCTCTCCATCTTCCGCTTCAGTCTTCCTACATTCAGAAGTTCCTGGAGCCTTTTGTGTGAGTTGGAGATGCATAGAGGACCAAAACAGCTGGGTGCACCAGGAGTACGAATATTCTAAACTCCCTACTGGGATTATCTCTAACACAAGTAGTTGAGGAGCCGACCCGTAAAGAGGCCATATTGGATTTAATACTCACAAATGGAGGTTTGGTATCGGACGTTGTTGTAGGTGAAAATTTTTGGATCTAGTGATCACCAGTCTGTATGGTTTAATATAAGAACAGGGATGGAGCCGCACCACACAAAAACAAAAGTTTTAGACTTTAAAAAACAGATTTTTCTAAAATGAGATTTTGTGTGAAGGAGTCATTATCAGACTGGAGGAGTTTAAAGGGAGTCCAGGAGAAATGGGATTATTTAAAGGAAGCATTATTGAAGGCCACAGGCAATTGCATTCGGCTTGTTAGCAAAAACAAAAAAGGGAAGAAACCACTGTTGTACTCTGCAGAAGTGGCCAAAA